>JAPMOQ010005640.1:165983-222364 GCA_026543055.1 Argiope trifasciata
CATAAATTGCTTTATGTGTAAAACTGAATTAGAACTTAACACTGAAAATTGTATTGTATTATTGAAAGGTACAATATTCAATGTACTAGATACTAAATACATATAAATACATAACGAACATCTAACACTCTGTCTTGTAAAAACTATATTAAGATTTCTCAAAAATAGTTTCCAACTAACTAAATTTCTTTCATTAATTAGATTCTCTTCATAAAATTTGCATTCTATTCACTAGAGGTCAATTCAATAGAGAACTTGCTCTACGGTAGTTGCATATATGAAGCACAGTGTAACAATTAAATAGTTACTAAATCAGATTTAACATGATAGTTTTATTGTATACCATTAATGATATTGTATACCATGAATGTATACCATTTAAAAGCTAAGTGATGAGACACACATGTTGAAGACATATTCAGGACATTCAAATTTTAGGATTACGGAATTTCTGCGGCATCTGAAATCTGATCTTGGAAAGATGTTACGGACAGTTAATCCGCTTATGAAGTAGAAGAAGGGTTAGTTATCAACAAACACATCTTCTTGAAGACGCTTACACATAATTTGTTTTATGTGAATAAAAATGCTTATTTTTGATTAAATTTTATCATTTATTAATTTGTAAAATATTATTAAAATACAGTAAAATTATTGCTAGCGTCCTTCAATCAATAATGTTATCTTGAATTTATTTTTAAAATTTGAATTTTATCTGCCTTCTTCTGTGAAATCTCCAAGGTGCAGTGACTTATTTGATTACCTCTATGTGGTAACTGCATTTTTACAATTGCTGAACTCGAAGATTTTACCATTCTTTTTTGCCACTGGTTAAAATAAAAATTCACTTCTTGGGCTCCATTTGCTTAAAAACTACAAAGTTATTTTCAATTCATAATTTCAAAATTCTATAAAATTTTATAATTTTAGCCTTTGAAATTAAAGTTCGGTGTGTGAATGAGTAAACAAAGCGGGCATAAAACATAAGCACCCATTAAAACTGAATGAATTCTTCGACATTCGTTTTATGGTTGTAAGCCACTGGCAAATATATCTAACCAACACATCCCATAAGCTAATAAAACATCTTGAAAACGAAAAAAAAAAAAAAACCTAACTGTATCCAATTTATGTAACGAACAAAAAAAATCAAAAATTAATTATTTTTATATCTTCTTTCACTTCAGAAGATAACTTTTATTTGACATGAAACGGAACAAAAAGATCTGAAACGCATTTCATTCAGCATCAGTCACTGTCCCAGGTAATAAAGTAACGTTTTTCGTCGGAAATTCATTTCACGAATAGTTACATGTTGTCCATTAAAGTAATTGAGGACAGGAAGTTAATCGTACCTCCACACGCAGTCATTAACTAACGCAGAAAAGACCAGTACAGCACAACTGGGAAGTTTTATATAATTTCGAGTGTTTTGAAAAAGAAGTTGCTTGAAAAAAAAAAGACTTTATTGTTTCACTTCTCTTAAAAATCATTTTTTATCCATTAAATATGATTAATTGTCACCGAAGTGCAAAGTTCGTCTTTTTGTGCTTAATATTTTTGCTTTTGAGGGAATGCACCTTGCCTAATAGTTTTGCCCCATTTAAATTAATATAATCTCAAAAAGGAAAAATTATTTCTGTTGCAATTAAATTATATTATTTTGGAGAATTTAAATGTCAGAAAGTGTGCATTATCTTTTAAAAACATGAGCAATTATAGTTCAACGGTTGCTTGGCGTAATGAGGATTTTTCCTCTTCAAAATTCGTGAAATAAAATAAACAGTTAATCATAAACATATAATATTATAGAAAATCCTAGATAAATTACGAAAAAAGAAAATAATAACTTGAGAAATCATGATACATATAAAGAAAATACCAGTTCTTTTAGTCGAATTTAAAGAATTTTGAAATCCGAAAGTTATTCTCAAAATCGCAACTTATTTGCTGTTTCAAAATTGCATTTTTGTATATTCTGTTCTATCAAGAGGGTTATTGAATATTTTAAACGAAATACTGCATCTTATTGGATTATAGATTCCGTGACAAGTTTTCCCAGTTAAAAAATTATTTTTTATTTTTGGGCTGGAAAGCGAAATTTCTTAGTCATCTTCACATTTGCAGCAAATATATTGTGGAATTTCAACTACTGTTCCTTCAATATAACTTTTTAATTGTTTGTTTGTAACATAGGCTGCAACGATAGATTATTTTCTTTTGTCAATCTGCTACATATCACTCTTCATTTGGTTTTTTTTTTTTTTTCCTTTCATGAGGTTTCAGATGAAGGTTTATACAGACATTTTGTAAAATCTTTGAACATTCCTAACTTATTATATCACCATATGCAGAAATACTAGATTAATTAGTAATGGTGAAAGATAAGAATTGTTAATTTCTTGAATTCAACATTAATCGCAAATCTATAAATGATTTATAAAAGATAGAGAAACATTTAGTTGTCTCAACGAATTCTTAGGTTTCTGAAATTTCTCCAATTTTTCTACTCTTAATCTAATGAACCCCTTAACTGTTTCATTTTGTTTACTATCTAATAAAATTATCCCTTCTATTTTGGGAATATTTTCTTATTTTAATTCAAATGGAAATCCATTGAATACTTGACTTACCTACGTATTCGAAGTAATTTTAATACTTAATTATAATCGTTATAAATAGTTTTTTTTTTTGTTTACAACTATCAAAATTCCATAAATCGATGCACGTACGGCAAACGGGCAGACCCTTTATACGGTTAAGAAGAAAAATCACTCAAATATTATAAATGTATGAAATTATCGCTTATAATAAGTAATATAAATGCATGAAATTATTATTTTCTCGTATAAATTGCAGTCTGGGGAAAGTATATTAATCGTCAAAAAATTCGAACTCAACATTTTGACGAATCTCCATTTTTCAGATCTCCCTGAGGTCTAGAAACACATTTTTTTTTAGAAAATGCCTGTCAGTCTATTTGTGACAAAGGTAACTCATAAATACTTTGAGCTAGATGATTCAAATTTGGTATAGGGTGAGAAACCCCTTTACACTAGATTTGCATATTTCTATCGAATTTTGAGTAAATTTTGTCTGTCTGAATATACTTTAACACAATGGCTACAAAACGAATAAAGTTAGATAGATAAAATTCGCTGTGCAAGTTTCATATCTATAATGTATCAACAGACAAGTTTTGAGCCAAATTCAACAAGAGATTCATCATCTATCGGTCCGTACTTTCAGTAACATATAAACGCAATGACTTAAATATATAGAAATTTTGATACAGGAATTTGTGACCACAAACAGCAGAGCAGTTTTAAGTCCAATTTTTGTTTCAATCGGTTGAAAATTTTAGAACAATTGGTTCGAATTTTCTTCTACTTCTTCAGTGGCGCTTCAGCCCAGGGTGGGCCATGGCCTTCCGCAGAATCCAATTCCAGGCTGCCCGCTTCTTGGATAGACTTCGCCAGTTATTAACTCTGAGAACTTTTAGATCTGCTTCTAGACACTCGATCCACCGAATCCTCGGTCTGCCCCTTTTGCGGGTTCCAGATGGTTTAGCGTCGAAGATCTATTTGGTGGTTCAGTCATCTTTCATTCTAATCAAGTGTCCTGCCCATTTTAGTCTTTGGATTGAGATGAATTTTATTATGTCAGGTTCTTTGTATAGATTGTAAAGTTCCAAGTTTGTTCTCCTCCTCCATGTGTCATTACATTTCACACCTCCTAAAATACTTCGCAATATCTTTCTTTCAAAAACTGTTAAGATTTCTTTATCACTTTCGATCATTGCCCACGTTTCAGCAGCATATGTTACTATGGGCCTTATCAAAGTTTTGTAGAGCAAAAATTTTGTTTTCCTGCTAATCAGACTAGATTTTAGATATTTGTAAATTCCATAAAAACATCTGTTACCAGCAGTAACTCTGTTACGCACTTCAGGTGTTACATCATTAACAGTATTCAATTCAGAACCCAGACAGGTGAAACTATTAACTACTTCAAATTTATAATCTCCTTTTCAAGTAAGGTGTCATTGAAACAGGCAGTCGTCATATACTTGGTTTTAGTTTGGTTAATTAGAAGATGCATTTTCTTTGCCTCATTTACCAAGTAAAGGAAGGCCTGTTTGAGAGTCTATAGAGTCCGTGTGCGATGGCAATATCGTCGAATTTTGAATTTCTTTAATACATACCAGGAATTAATGAGCAAAATAACTCGCCAAGAATGAGGCAGTAAATTCAGTGAAAGTGCTAAATTCACACCAAATGTTAATATTTCGTAACTGTGATATGCCAATACTCTGTTAAACATAGCAAATGCGAGAATAATTTGGAAAGACTACTCCCTCGGGTTTTTTTATTGTTAAAATTCATTCATTGATGTTATAATTCTTTGTTAAAATCACGTGCTATCTATAAAAATTTTAAATTTTGTATCGACTCTTAATGGAAGCAAAATAACTTTTTCACTAAATGGATAATGTCATCCAGCTATATAATATACAAAAAAAAAATTCCAACTACATTAAATAAATAAAATGAAAACGTTAAACAGCTTAAGAGAAGCAATTCTTTGCTGCAGATTTGAAGCAGTGTTTCAGACATCATTGTTTCATAGTTTTTGAAAGGCGATTAAAAATGAATGAAAATTTGATAACTGAAAATTACAAATAGAAACGCATATTGATTAACAATTTACTACAATATTTCTATTGATGTTTTGAGACAGTTGAAAATTATATTTATTACAAATAAGGAGAAATATTTCCAAATAATTTGCGAAATTTTTTATTGATGTTTTAAAAACAAATAAAAATTATATTTGCAACAAATATTTCATCACATTTTTCAGGAGTGTTTTTATTGGTATTTTAAGATCACTCAAAATTACATTTATTGCAAATAAAAAGAAATATTTCGTAATAATTTGCGAAATTTTTTATTGATGTTTTAAGAACAATTGAAAATTATATTTACTACCAATATTTCATAACAATTTTCCAAGAATGTTTGTATTAATGTTTTAAGATCTTTCAAAATTACATTTATTGCAAATTAAAAAAATATTTCGTAATAATTTGGAAATTTTTTATTGATGTCTTAAGAACAATTGAAAATTATATTTACTACCAATATTTCATAACATTTTTCCAAAAATGTTTTTATTAATGTTTTAAGATCGTACAAAATTATATTTATTGCAAATAAGAACAAATATAACATAAAAATTTGTAAAGTTGTGACAATGTTTTTATTCATAATTTCTCCAAGCTTCCAAAAGAAATAAAAAAGGGGGGGGGGGAGGAAGGGAAAGGAAAATACTGAATTTTAAAATACCTTCGAAATCATTTCCCCTCCCCACCCAAACCTTCTTTCCTTTCTTTCTGCACTCGCCTTCCTCAAAAGGAAGAATTTCCAGGTAATACGATAGGAGGGGGGTGGGCGAGTACTCATAACGGGGACTGATCGTGGATGCATGTGATGGACGACACTTAGCGGTTGCTAGGTAACAAGATGCGATCTAAAAGATTATATTCCAATTTGTATTCTTCTCCAGCACTCGACGACTGCGGAAGATGTTCTGCGCTTACCTCGTGGAGCGACATCCATTTTCGATATATAATTCCTGAGAGGGGGAATTGGAAAAATGTCCATGTACGAAATGGAATGATTCCAGGCCTTCGTGTCTCGGTTGAAGTTAATGGACCATTTTTCATATCATGTAAATTGAGACACTTTTCCGTCCAAGCGAAATTTTCAATTTGATCCTATTTTTAATATTTAATTTTCTTGTGGAAAAAGGTATTTCTAATATTAAGCACGTATCAACAATCTTATATCCAATTTAGGAACAAAGACTACCGGCTGAAATGATGCATTAGTGAGAAAGTTTTGAATTCTAGTTTCTGACGTGATGTGATTCTAAAGACATTGAAAACGTGTTAGAGGAAGTTTTGTATTTATTTACTTTATTTCATTAAATTAACAACTGATAAGGAAATATTATATAAGGGGTATATTTACTGTATTCTAAGAGATTTTGTTTATGGCCATATAAAAATTTGAGTAAGATGTGAAATAAAATTGCTTATTTATTAAATCTTTTGACACAAATTTTCAAATGCTGATAAAATACGAAACATGTTGAAGTTTTATAAATATTTTAATATGATTGAAGGTCAAAGGATTAAATTTAATTAAAAACCTTTTGCTTTTTTTAAGTTAAAAACTTTTTTGGAATAAATAAAAATTCTATTTTTGAAAAAAAATCTCTTTTTTAGATAAATATTCTTCAAATTTACCTTTTTTGATAAACTGAATAAAATAAGAATAGACAAGGAAGTATAAATGTTTTTACATCATAATTTAAAACTTCAAAATTTTTTGCATGATCAATTTATTTTTAAAAAATAGGATTATTCTGATATTTGTTGCAAACATTTGAAATTTTAATCATCATCTTTTTGTTGTTGTTGTTGATTGGGATAAAGGTTCTCCATTTATGTACCCTCTATATATACCAGAAATTTTGTATATTTAAAATTTTTCATTTTCTTTCATGTAAATGATGATTAATTTATTAATTATCTTCATACAGAATTTTAGATGAATGCTAAAAAGAAAATGCTTTCTTACATTCGTTGATAATCTAAACTTCAGTCGTGGTTTGTGAATCCATTATTTTGATTAAATGACGTCAATATAAGGGTTCTGCAGATAAGATGTCAAGGTAACAGCAATGTTCCAATAACAATTTTATACACATCCTATACAGTAAAACATTTTTATAGTTTTAACTCGGATATCACTTTTCAGGCACCACTCAAGACGATGCAACATTTTGATATTTTATTTGTTTATTTTGAGTGGTGAATTTACCTACAGAGCAGCCAAAAATGTAAATTAATTTTTCTAGGAAATTCAGCTCAATGACGTTATATATTTTTCGAAGAAATAAACAAGTTCTTGAGTTAGATGAATAATTATAACTCAAATTGCTTTTTCGAGTGCAAATTGTTACATAGCCAGAGGCGCTAAGTTAAATATGTCTGAAGAGATTTTAATTTGAGATGATCATTTGCGAGTTTTTACATAATTTTCTGTTTATTATATTTGCATTCTATAATGTATAATGGATAGATATAAAAGGTAATGAATAATGATATAAAATTCGCGACAATGAATGCCAATGAACAATGAAAGTGGGGAAAATGAAAGTCAGATTATTTTCATTGACGCCATTATACATTAGTGAAAATAAATAACATAGAAATTCCTTTCTTATGTAATTGTTACAATTTTTTAACAAGATTTAATTTTTTTACGAGGAGAAAGGATTTAATGAAGGTAAATGGTACTCTGGGCTTACTTATCTTCCATAACACATTTACTAGTCTCCGTAATAAAGTTTTTTTTTCTTTTGAAATCATCTTTTAGAACGAAAATAAACTCAAATGTTCTGTTTGAGTTTGCTTCCCGAAGATATTAGCGCCATAGATCTCTATGCCCTTCTTCTCCAATCCACACCACCCGACTTAATCTTGTTTCAATACCTTGAATTCGAAAAAGTAATTCTATTCATAATTATTAACCTAATACAAAGACTTGTTTATTGTTCCGAAGAATAAATATAATTTTTTAGCCTGATTTTTCTTTAAAAAATTACTCTATCTTCAGAACGCTATGTAAGTAGTTTTAACAATCAAGATAAATAAATAAAACGTCTAACTGATGCACTGTACCACATTCCCAGATAAACCTGTCTATCGGGGGTTGTGACTGTACTCAATGTTGCCTGGTCTGAGAGTTAAAGGTTAAATCTTAAAGCAAGTATACCCTGTGTACTCTGTAGTAAGAAAATAGAAAACATTGTTCGAAATTAATAGATATACATACACTTACGAGTTACCTGAAACAAACGCCTATAAAGATCATTGGAAAAGTCCAGGACGAACCACTAGAAAGTAACAATAATTGCACGGTTTTACTCTATGTATTTAATTTGACAATTTCCGAAAAGGATGCATTATGTAACTAAGCATTTAAAGAAACTCACAATGCATTCGAAATTTTAACTACGATCCCTTTGCACCAATTCGTATTTTCATGCACATATACTATTCAAAATTTTAATTAATTTACGAATAGACATTATTTTTAAAAATACATTTTATTTCAAAGTCAATCTTTTTGAATGAAGAAATTTTTCCGCAGCTCTATTTAATTTCCCAAACTTTTATCTCCGATTACTAACATGTAAATTGGAAAAAGTTCTTCGTGAATGCCTCCAAGCACTTTGTTAGATATCCATCCCATGGAAGTTACTAGAATTTTTAAAAATATAAGAAAGCGTAAATGAAAGTTTAGATATTTTTTTTTCTGAATCTCTTGAGATTAGGGGAAGTTCTCATTTCAATTTTTATGAGGTCACTCTTAACTTAATTTTCGATTTTTCTCCGGCATTCCCATTCTTCTTTGGGAGGAATGAATTCATATTCATTTCCTTTTTAATTTCCCTTCTTTTGGATGTTAACTTTCTCCACAATTTCATTTCCTTTCTTTCATAACTTTGCAGAAAGTATACCGTTTAGTTTTAGGTTCTTTTTTTGCTCTTTCTGTATTTATTTGAGTAGATTGGGCCAGGAAAGTTTGAGTTCAGTTCTAGCCTACGAATTAAATTACTAATTTCAGAAACTTTTCCTTCTCTGTGATTTTTAGATACGTTTTTTAATGAACTGATCAGAGGGTAATAAAAATTTCTATAATCCAAATTGATGACTTGATTTATCTCAAGAAATTTTTACCATCCCTCCCATAGTGCCTTGAAAATGACAAAAGTTGTTAGAGACTGTTACTAATGGAAGCTTTACAACGAGTTGTCGACGAGTATAAATACTGTTACGGATTTCCTCTGTATCCTAAAATCCGTCGGGTTCTTTTTAACTTGTATAGTGGGTGTGTATGGTGTTAGAGGAGATGATGAGCACAGACAATGATCAGTCCTTCAGTAGACGACACAACACAGACGTTTATTTACAGGATGAAGACAGGACAGCACACAGACGACAAATATTTACAGCACTACTATGTACAAAAGATAACTTAAAACTGCCGAGACGAACACACGACAGCACGCTGCAGATAGCAGTTCACAGGCAGAAATTCCGTAGTGACAACTTCCACTGTTCACAAAGCGGCCAGACAGCTTTCAGGCAGGAGAGGGAATCTTTAAGAGATTCTGTCAACACTCACGTAGGTCTCCGTAGCGGGCTGAAACTATTCCTCTGCCTCTTCTTGCCTTTGTTTACTACTTCGCACAACGGGACTACTCTTCAGTTCAGGCCAGTTCCATTCCCGATGATGACACACGACACAGGCTTCGTCAGAATATGTCACACGGAGATCAGCAGTCCTCCGTTCAATACTCCTCAATTCACGAACCCTCTATTTAGGTTTTCTCGAACAATTCCGTCTCGCTACTTGTTTTCTTTTCTGAACACCAGACCGTTGTACTTTGGCTTGATTCCTCTTCAGGTCTTCTCCTTTCCTTTTTCTTCTGTGCTGCTTCTCGCTTGCTTCACTCCTGTGATTGCGCTCTACGATACGACTGGTTGCTTATATATACAGGCGGGAGGTGGAGCTAACATCTTCTGGACCAATCAGGAGCATTCTGGATGTATCTCGGCTCCTGATGGCCGAATCGGAAAAATTCTCGATGCTTCGGGTGCTTTCCATTTTGTTGCCAAAGTCGCTAAATTCGTTGCCAAGTCGCCAAATGATTGTTGTTTTGTGTGGAAGTATATCGCCAAGCCCTGGGACCTTTGACGTCACACCCAATCACTATTCAATACATATTACTGTAAATCTCTCTTCCTTAAGATGGCAGTATCAGAGCGGGAAAGCAAAACTACACGCTCGTAACAATACAATTAACCACCGCCGTCTGTATTACTGGAGGAAGCTTACAAGTATCCACACTTTTTTCATTTGCTTCATTACCAGATGTGTAAATCTCTTTTGTTTTGGCAATTCTCTATTACATATATCCATTATATTTTCAATTATCTATTATATATTCTATTCTGTAATAAATAATCTTTCTACCCTTGGATTTGAGATATTGTTATAAGGCCAACAACAAATCTGGATACATCTTGTAATAGATTAGAATTAAGTAGAAAAGTTAAAGAAATTCATAAATAGTCTGAATCATTTGTAGCAGGAAAAAGTTTTAGATGGCCACATATTATCCTTAAAAATTAGATTCTGATTAAAAGAATTTTCGTCAGTTTAAATCAATCATCAATTTGGATTTATCAGGTTCAATCAATTGAACTTAGATTAAAAAAAACTGCAGTAAATTAATAAAATATTAATAAAAAATAACCTTTGAGCATATAATCGTTATCAATAAAATAACGGCAAACATCTCCCTCCAAACTTTGCATTGTAACCGGAAACTTTTTCAGTGTACAAAAATAGCGAATCTTCAATGTATATATATATATATATATATATATATATATATAATATTTAAAAAAAAGAAAAATAAGCCAATGTCACTAGAAGGATATCTGGTTAAATACGATTATTACTAACGCAAAATTCTAAATACACAGCTAATAACAGCAGATACTAACAAAATGCATTTAAAGAGATTGAATAAAAAACACAAATTATTTCGTGATCTGCAATGAGTGTTAACTCCCCCCCCCCCTTTACATTTGATAATAGAATTTCAAACTAACCGTTGCTGACTTCATATCAGTCTTATTCTGAACATAATTAAGGCTGTTATAAAATATTTCACACGAATTAACCCACCTATCCTAAACCTCTCTTCCGATCGTTATAATAATTTGCTACTGCTTTCATTGCATAATCATTTAACGACCAAGAAAAACCATTAATTGCATCGCATCCGCGATCCACACAAAAGCGGGGCAACTAATAATTCTTTCCGGTTTATCGTCCCGGGCCAAGATGGGCCGTCAGCACCGCTTATAATTCCTTTCCATTGTCCCGTAAGAGATGAATGGGGACGAAATGAGAATCCGATGAAAGAGAGGTGGCCTTATCTGGCCGGCCACGCTGCGATCGAACGGGATTTCCCTCTCGGTGAAAGCGATTATTCACGATTACCCTTGCAGCTCGGTTCCGGACGGCAATTAGCCATCTTTCAGAAGACGGCTTTCAAAAGCTTATAGTACTATTAGTCATGGATATGCGGACTTCGGATTTTCCAGCAGAAGGATCATTAGACTTTTCAGGCAAAACAGCCGAAACTATCTCCCATAAGAGTTTTAACTCTTTCGCTACTAATCCAACCTAACCGGCCATGCAATTTCCGTTCTGACAGGATAGTTTCTGTTTTAAATGAAGTATCACCAAGCACGTTCTCGTTTTACATCAAGTACCTTTCGTTTGAAATAGAAACAGGTCTTCCAGGATAGAATTTGTAGGGCCGGTTGGGACGAATCAGCTGTGAAAAGAGTTAAAATCATTCGATTGATTCTTTTCGTTTTGTCATTCTTTTTGGAAATTCTGTCAGAACGGAATAACCGCCTGTTTGCGGCTCATGCAATGTTACTTTGACTATACGCCTTGTTTTAATTGAATGTACTGATTTTTACAGAGATCACATCAACTTTTTTAATTCATCTGATTTTGACATGTCTTTTCTTCTTGGAGAAAGACCTCACATGAATTTATTCCCGTTCCTGAAAAAAAATCTGAATTTTTACAGAAATTTAAATTTACTCTTACTTTTACTTACTGTTTTACCAGTTTTTAAAGAGGAATTTTATTCCAAATTTGAAAAATCAACAAGTGAACAGTGTTTTCGGCGCAGCATATCCTAGAAAAGGATCTTGCGCCAGAAAATTGACACATCCATCCAGCCATCTTTTTGTCACAGAATACTCCGAGCGTGAAATCACCAGGAATTCTCTGTCATTTGAATGGCTATAAGTATAAAGATTTATTAAGAAAAAATAATTGAGTTTACATATAGCACATAAAATAATAGCACAATTATACACAATGAGACATGAAACCAGCGGGAGTGGTCTAATCAAAACTTTTTTGGCATCAAAACTCTCTAATAAAGGTATTAATCCATCAAACAAGTTGCATAGCATTTCATCCAACGGTTCGAAATATCAACTTTTGAAGTGAATTTTGCATTTTTACTGAAACCTTTGTTTCCTTCTTGGAGAGTTGTTTCACACTAGTGATAATATTGTTGTGTGTGTGTGTGTGTATAATATATCGAGTGTGAAATTGAATTTGTATTTCAGACCCATTTTATTGAAACGCTTGAAATAAAAATTTCATTCAAAATTACGCTTGTAGTAAAAAAATCACATACTAATTTAAACAATTGCGCTTTTGTATAATCATGTTAATATGTTTTTTAAAATACTGACCTACAGACAATCAATTCTCCATTGGATTTGGTTCACAATTTGATAAGTGCCTGGAATACCGAAATTAATCCATTTACCCATCTATCTTTTTTGTAACTATGGTGTTAATTATATTCGTAAATAAGGACAGACAGATATACTTCCTCTAAGTAGATTTTGTTTGAAATTTTATAGAAATCTACAAATTATATGTAAAGATTTTATATCACATTTCATCCGTCTATATCAAGCATTTTTTGAGTTATCACTGTCACAGACAGACAAACAGACATTTTCCAAAAATGTATTTTTCCAACTCAAGGAATTAATTCTAAAACGTGGAGATTCGTCAAGGTCTCGAGTACGAATTTTTCGACGATTACTATACTTCGTATATGACAGAAGAAGTGTTTAATGGAAATTTGAGTGAAAATTGTTAAAAACTTAATACCGCGTAGAGAAGGGTTTGATTGAAGAAGTTGAGAATAAAAAACTATTTCGGGATGACGAAATTGTTTGGGATTCAAATCTCCGTTATCTTGCATAAACTGTACAAAATTTCTGTTTTTGATTATAAACATGCACAGTCAAATTCCTCCAATAAGTGCATTATTCTATTGATATGTTCAAAACGATATGTACAGTAGAACCTGATTTAACGATCATAATTCGTTCTCGAATCTGACTGGTAATTCGAAACATTCGTTAACCAAAACAATTTCCTTCCATAGGAGTCCACGTGAAACAGGACAAGACGTTTCATTCCAAAAAGAAACATTCAAACTAATTTATAATAATACAGTATTATATTATAATATAATATTGCATTATTATAAATTCGTAATTACAATATAGTCATACTATAATATAATATTATTGATAATATGTGTTTTTTTAATTTACAAAAAAGTTGTTCAAATTCATTTACCTTTAGCTATGGTTTAAAATTTGACTGAAATAAAACTTAGAATTGTCATTAAATGGAGTTTTAGCACGCATAACAACTGTCTTTTAAAGTACGTTTTTCAATGTATGATGTAATGATCTTCCTCATTTAGCTTGAATTCTGTTGCTGTTGTTGAAACTCTCATATCCACTAATAAACAAATCCCCTCCGCAATTTTTTTTGTGGCACAGAATGCAGCTCTATAATTCCTTTGATAATTCTGGCTATGTTCTTGCCCTATCTTATTAGTGTCATAGCTATGCTCTTCTAAAGACATAACCTTGACTAGCGACACAATCTTGTCGATTAAACCGATTTGGAACAGACGATTAATGTACTGCCCTGACAATGGTTTGAAATTTGAAACTTCATTCCGAATAAGTCTTGCTTTGATGCAAAATTAAATATAGATATAATTAAACCACAAAAGGCTTTACTTCTTAATTTCTGTATTCGACGAACTCTGTTTTTAGCTACTTGGTGACATCCTGGTAAAACTAGGACCACGTAAATAAAGTTTCGTTGCTTTGAATGAGCTAAGTTGGTGCATATTAAATCCACTGAGGTACTCAAACGTACTCCCAGTTGTCTGTTGTTTTGGAAGAAGGGGCACCTTCTTAGATGTCGTCTTCATCATCTGATTATGATTAAAAATTATTACATTATTTAATCCCAAAATAACCCTGGTGTTACACCACAATGGAGCTTAAAAATACTGAGGTGGTGTTCGTGCAGCATACATACACAATTCCGCATTTATGGGTTGAAAACAAATTATTCTTAGAAATGATGTTGAAAAATGTACAATGTGAGCAGAAAAAAGTGGAAAATGTAAGAGGTTAAAATCTGTTTTGATGGAATTTTACATTGATTTGTGACTTAATTTGATATGGTTATTTTTGTTATTCTTATTGTTGTTAGCGATAATTCGATTATTTTCATTATTGATAGTGATTGTTTTTTTTTTGTAGCGTAAATGTTTGTTAAATTAAGGCAAAAATCCTAATAGTTTTACTGAAAATTTAAACTATCTACTGGCTGTAAATGTGCCTTAATCTTCAATGTAATATTATGTGGCTGTTATTAAAGTTGTTTACTCTTCTGTAAATAATGACTTGCTTACGTTGAAAAGCTGCTTTTAACTTTTAAAATCATTATACTTAAAGACATGGATTTTAAAACAAGCATTAGGAGGCATAGCTGGAAAATTGCTGGGTAGATAACCTTTTACTTTCCTAACGACCAATGTTAGTCTTCTTTTAATGAAAACATAATAATTTTCTGCAAATGAAACCGTTCCAGAAACGGTTCGAATGCTTCTGAAATGAGTTGCATTAAGAATACCACTCTTTTAATGAATATTGCTCGCTTGGATAATGGCTGCAGTTATATTTGATGCTATCTTATTATAATATAATCGAAGACATTATTATTAAAAATAATTCCATGTTTTGAAAATAAAGAATAATGACTGCATCCATTTCTTAATAAGAATAACGATGGTAATTTCTTCGATAGCTAGAAATGGTCAGATAAGTAAAGAGTTATGTTTTGTACATTACTAATTTTCGATAAACTGTATCTTCCTCGCAAAAGTTAAATAAATCTGTTTAAATAATTATAAGAAATTCAAGAAAAATCATTAAAAATTCATTTTATATCAAAACATTATTAATCGGATCCATAATCACTGAAAATTGTTATACCAAAAACAATATACAAAATATTAACGAACCGTTATTATTGTTATTACATTGTTTAATTGTTTGTATCAAAGGTTTCCCGTTAGTAAACATCTGATGGTTAAAACAAGATTTCGGATTATAAGTTTTCGAATTTCATGTCAAAAGATATACATTCGATTTTATTTACGATACAGATTATATATTTATATAATTTATTGGCCATTTTTTTTCTTTTGAAACTTTAATGAACTTTTGAATTATTCTTGCGTAAATGAGGGTAATATAAATTCAGACTACATGAGACATATTTTATACATTAATATCTATCTTCTTTGCAATTTTATTGTTTTTTTAAAAATTTTTTAATTAAATTTATTTTTGTTATTTTGTCTTGGAATTTCCAGAATAACTTTCTAACTGACCGGCGAGTCAGTCATAAAGAAGACAAAAGAGAAAAAATATTAATAAATCAAAAATCTACTATCTAAAAATCTATAAATAAAAAATATACGATACAAATGAAACCTATTATTCAAATTACTATTACAAATCAAAAACCTACTGTTCAAGTAATCATTTGAGAAAATTATTATTTTTAAGTCATTATTTGCCTGAATTAATTTGTTATAAACCAGTTTAAACCGGTTTGAAACAATCACGAGACTTCTCTCTCTCTCTCTCTCTTTCTATATATATATATATATATATATATCCAACTGGAGCTCTGCCGATTTTAAGATTGAAAAAAACACCTTTATTTTTCTAAATATCGACGCATGCGTAATTTGATAGGTTCGGGATTGTTACAAATTAAGTTACAAATTAATTTACAATTTAAACCTGCTAAGGACTCAAATTAATTATTAAGAGAACTCGGATTAATTCGGAGAATGAATAATTTGGAAATCAAGTTGAAACTTTAGTTGGCAATGAATCGCTAAATGTGACAAATGTTAATCTTCGTATTTCAAAAAATAGTTTGAAGAATTCTCGTTTGCTCTAAGGAACCAATTAGAGCTTCATGTACAATTCGTTCTTATTATCTTTATAAAAATTTTATTAAATAAATTCGTGTTTTTATACGGAAAGGTTTATGGTTGAATGAAACTTTGTGTGCTGATCACCATATTTGAGGCAGGTAGAAGAATATTTTAGATATTTCAAATCAAGGTTAGCTCTCAAAAGCTTGTCTGATTATTCTTTGACTTCACTCCTTTAAATATAGTATTTAGTACAAAATCTTTTAAGTCTTAAAACTTAATAGGAATAAAATATAGAAATGTTCTATTATCTATAGTTATTTCATTCAAGATGTTGTCAAAAACATTTTTCAAACAAATTAAAAATATTTTAGCATACACAAAGGATTACTGATTATCCTTGTATTTACTAATATAAAAATTTCGTAAGTACAGCAGTATATAGTTCCTTGAGTTGAAATTATAAGTATAGTTACTACTGTAAATTACCTAATGTTTTTTTTTCAAGTTCCGATGATGCATTAAAAAAAAGACAAGAGTATAGAACAAAATGAATTTTTTTACGAAGGGCTATGAACAAACATAGCTATTTTTCAATAAATGGAAAATGAAATGCACCAGGTTTACAATTCCTATCTCCAAAAAAATCTTACCACCAGTGATTTGGAATGAGTTTTAATGTTTCTTTGAAACTTGTAATGAATTCGAAATGTCTTTAAATTTTCTACTGAGAACAAAAAATATGGACCAGGGCTATTTAAACTTTTTTATCCTCTAAATTTGCGATGCTGGTCAGTATTTGGGATTGAAACATCTTCAGTTTCATTAGAACGACTTGATTAGCTTGTTAGTAAAACATTCAGTTACATCCTTCTCCCCATTCATGGAGAATATTCCACCATATTTTGAAATGAAACTCTCCCGACCTTAAACTGAGTGGTTTTCTTTTCTTTCTTGAATTGTAGAGTTAGAGGGAATTCCCAAATAATAATTCCAAGATAATAAGAAGCTCAAAGAAGTCCCATCTCACATTACTGACAGAAACGTCTTTCGTAAATGGAAACCTGACAATTGATATGAAAAATGCCTGAATCTTTACGAAAACTATCTCTAAAAATAACCTTGTTCATAATATATACCTTTTGGTGATAAATTCATTTTATTCCTTACTCTTCTTGTCTTTTTTATAATACATCGGAGGTAGGAACAAAATATATCTCTTATTTTTGTATCGATTTATGTTGGTTACCTTCTGTTCATTTCGCCGACTATTCCCAAAATTCACCTACCAACAGTTTATTTGCCACACAGTTCCACAGATAAATAGAAGTTCGTCATACTTCTCACCTTGCATAGATTTTAGACCACAGATAATCAATCTGTTTTGATGTATCTCAATTAATCTCTAAAAGAAATAATCAATTCTGAAACAAAATATGAAGGGGATAATCAATCTATATTTCATAAATCTGGAAATTATTTTAGGAAAGGAAAAAGGAATATTCTGGTTATATTTATCATATAATAATTCTATATATGTAATAGAAGAAGATTGCAGTCATTCCCAAAATAAAATGTTGATTAAAAGTAAAACTGATAAATAAATTAAAAGTTTTATTATAGTTTTCAAATGTTTTTTGCATCAATTGAAGAGATAAATGATTAGATTAATATTGATTTTAGATGAAAATTTAGGTAGTTCATCACCTGACATTTTGGAACCCGAAGTTCTGATCCTTTGAGTATCAAATATTTGTAAAACTTTAAATTAACGGTTCAAAATTTCTACGGCCTCGAAATGAGAATATTCGTAGAAGGGACTGCATAGTTTATCCGGAATATATGATCGAATGGTGAAAATAGAGGTTATTTTATAAGATTTCGAAATGCATGAGTAAAAACCATTTAATAAGTATGTATTAATATACCCTCCATTAATAATAGCTTGTGAATTCCGTCTGGAAAGAATTTCTAACTATCAAGTGCATAATATCATTCAGAATGTACCGTTGTGCGAGAAGCGTTTGTATTCAACCTCACATGCCCCACGCTCAGTGACTAAGAGAAAGATAACATAAATTACCACAACTAAAACGTTCTTTTAATACACAATATAACATATTTATCTAAGAAAAATTATATTCTTTCAAATAATTAACCATATTATTATTTTAATTTTACATTATATCTTTACATTGCTTCATAATTCTTCAATTTATGATAATTCATATAAATACTGCCTCTGTGATTATTATTATTATTCCTCATATATGTATGTCCGAATTTATAAGAAAATTCTTATTTTTATATATAAAGTTACAGAAAGTATAGTAATTATCAAAAAATTTGAACTCGAGTTTCTATTTGAATACTCTCCACTGTTAAGACCTAATTTTCTAAAAGCAAATCTTTGGAAAAAGTCTATCTGTCTGTAACAAAGATATCTCAAGAACTCTTTGTTCTAGATGGCTTAAATTTGGTATACATTTCTTAAACCAAAATTGTACATTTCTATCATATTTTCAGGAAAATCCTTTCAGAGTAACTCTGTCTGTCTAACTGTTCGAACATAATTTAACACAATACCTACCAAAATGCAGAGAGCTAGATGAATAAAACTTGATGCGTAGTGTGACGTTTCTTAATAGCAATAATAGTCAACAACCTTTAAGTGCAATATTTTTAATAAATGACTAATTCCATACGTCACAAGTACACATATATAAAGATATAAATTGGTTTCAGCATTTGAATGGGCCGTTTGTTTACGGGCTGCCATATTTCTCGAAACACATCAAACACACCGTTTACGCACAACACCAACCTCATGTCATTCCATCATGGCTTCTTTCGTACTGGTGTTTTTTTTTTCCAATCCCCACATAGAGGGCGGCCATATTTCTCGAACCACATCAAACACACCATTTACACACAACACCATCCTCATGTCACTCCATCGTGGCTTCTTTCGTACTGGTGTTTTTTTTTTCCAATTCGCCCATAGAGGGAGCTAATCAACATAGTAGTTTTAAAATCCACAATGTAGATACCTTGAAATTTTGAGCCAAATCCAATAAATGGTAGAGCGTCTGTTCGTCTTTACTTCCAGAAACATGTAAACATGATAACTCAAAATGCAATTATATCAATATATTATTTTAATATATAAAATTTGGTACTTCATTTTAAGATTACAATTTTGTGTCAAAGTTTTACTCCAGTCGATTGAGAAACTCTTTTAAAAGACGGATATTCAATTATTGTATGCTATCAACCGATGCCAGGAATTAATCGCCTCCTTATTAACCGGTGATAACACTATAAATTCAGTAAAAATGCAAAATTCTCACCAAAGGTTATTATTTCGTATTTATTAATACTCCAATGCTATGCAAGGAATTATCAGGTACGAATTATTTATCAGAACGAATGCGGGATAACTTTCGGGAGCCCCTCCCGCTAGTTTTATTTATCTTACAAGGAAAGGGCAAAATATAGTCAATTATAAAAAGATATATTCATTTCAAAATAACAATCATTATAAAAATTGTGGATTGGTTCTATTGGTTCATATAAAAGAAAGAATTTTTTTTAAAATAACCAAAACTAATAGAAAAAATAATTAAAATATGAGTAATAAAAATATTTAAAATTATTCGATTGAGTATAAATGTATTAGGTATTCTGTGTTAACCACAGATTAGGTGTAAAAAAATTGTATACTATTCTAAAATTAACTTCATATACGAGATTTATTTTCTAATATCTAATCCAAGTCTGCTTCTTCCTTTAATCCATCTCCAACAATCACTCGTCTCTTTACCTTTGAGGTTGTATCCGATTAATGAAAGAAATACGAAAGGTTAAAGCGTCCTTCCCAAAGAAAATCTGAACAAAGGCTGGGACTCTTATTGCAGATGCCGGTAATAACGGGAAAAACGCCCCGGCCACTTTTGGGGCGCACAGCTGGCAAATGGAGGTATAAAATAACAATCGTACCTAAAAACCATTATGTTTTTCGCCCGGAAAAACACCAAGAAACAGCTTTTATCTTTGATCTGGAGGTGTCTGGTTTCTCTCGTAGAAATTGCGTTAGATAACTGGAAAAGTGAATCATGCTATTTTCAAGAGTGGAGTGCAGATTTATTTCGTGCAGATATTGGATTTGATGGAGAAAATTTAATGCTGCTGAGTAATCTCGAACTGAACATCTGCGTCTGGTATTATCCAAAATTATCTGGCATAAATTTTTTGTGATTTGCTGCTGTTTGAAGCCATTTCAAATGGCATTATACTTTTTTTCACTCTTTTCATTCATTTTTTTAAATGCTACATTCTGCAAAATTTCACATTCATATAGTTTTAAGAAAAAAAATGCATTCATTTCAATTTGTTTATTTTATTATTGCAAATTCTTAGAAAGCCTAACTATTAACCAAATTATTTATTGAATTAATATTACTAACTAATAGTAATTTAGGAAGAATTTCAAAAAAAAAATTGTGTGATATGATACAATTAAAAAAAAACCCGATATCACATAATTTGTTTGAGAAAATGAAAAATTCCAAAGTATAATTCTGACTTTAGTAAAAAACAAAAAAATAAAAAGGAAATTAAGAAATTTGCTAGTGTTTACACCGAGACATGGAAATTTTGTTACCCGTTTGCAAAGATAGTGAACACAATACAGGGAAAAAATGTAAACATGTTTGCTTCTTTTACTTTTTTTATGCCGGCGTCCTGACATAAGGGTAGCATATCTTCCCCGTGATATGAAAGTCCCGGCTTTGAGTCTCGATTCAGGCGCAGTTGTTCATTTGTTCTATCTGTGAGATGTATGAATGTACCTCCCTGTAAAAAGGGGTTGTGCAAGCGAATATGATGAGTGAGTAGCTAAATCATTATCTTGGCTCTAGATGGCGCTACTGACAAACAAGAGGCATAAAAAGTTAGGCTTAAATTCACTAACTTAGTCAAACGAGCTTGTCTATGATAAGGGCCCTCAGAAACAACAAAAATTGTTTTTATATATACATAGTACAAAGAAAGTATAGCACTCGTCAAAAAATTCGAACTCAAGATTTTGACGATTCTATGTTTCAGGCCTTCTTGAGTTTGAAGTACACATTTTTTTGGAAAATATCCGTTTCTATGTCTGTGACAAACATACTCAAAAATACTTTAAGTTAGAAGAATGAAGTTTGGTATATGGTCTTTGCACCAAATTTCGTGCAAAATCCATTTAGAGGAATGCTGTCCTTCCGGCTGTTCATCTATAAGGTAGCATGATAACATCAAACTGAAGATAGTTAGAATGATAATATTCAGATTTATATGTATTACTCAGACTCGTATTAAATTGAATGAAATCCAAAGAAGGTTTGACCACCTGTCGATCTGTTCTTTCAGAAATGTGTAAATGAGATATTTCTAAAAAAACCAATGACTTAAATGTATCAGATTTAGTGTGTTATGTCTTTGCCTGCAAGTAATGTTTTGTGAAATTTTGGTTTCAAACAAATTTGACAGGGAAAAAAACTGTTTTATAACACAAATTTAATTTTTAATAATTATTATCCGCATTTATGGTACCGATCACCAAAAAAACTCTAAGAATAACACGATGGATTCAGTAAAAATACTAAATTCATGCTAAGGTTTAATATTTCGTAACTATTAAACGCGCATATCATGCAAGGAGTTCTTCTTTATTAGAAAATATAATGAAAAGTTTTGCGGAAATCAATCCCACTAACTCTTTCTTGCATTGCTAATGAAATAAAGTAAATAGCAAAAGTTGAGATATAATAAAACAGAGAGCAGTTAAAAAATTTTATTTCACATTTACCAAAGGACCAGAAGATAAAAAAATCATCAAAAAATGAAAATCACAGTCAAAATTCTTGAGATGTTGAAGTAAATATAAAAATTTATAAACGAAATCTTTTCTCATACTAGAGGAAAATCGAATAATTCGGGCTATCTTTGAACTAGCATCAATTCACTTATTTTTGAGGAAAGATGATGAGCTATGTTACAACTCTTAGTTATGAACTGATTTTTTAAAGTAATAATTGGGAGATCTATATGGTTACAGTTAGAGAATCAGTGTTTACATTTCGATATAATCAATTAAACATTTTAACAAAAGATTAATAGCTCTTAAGTTACTTTAAATATTTGACTGTTTCCTTTCTATCTAATAAGATAAAAAGTATTTGTGAATGGACTGTTGTTTTCATTTAAATATAATATCGCAGAATATTTGAAATATTAATACGAAGTAAGTGTTCTATTTAATTAGGGAGTCTATGTATGAAAAATTTAAGAATTTCAAAATATAATAATCCAGTGCTTGTAGAACGTAAAGCTAAACTTTTAAGTGTTTAAAGAAGATAAAAAAAGGCATTATATTTTCAGAGTGGGAAGTTACTATGCTACAATATATTAAACTAATTTTTTAAATAGTCTGAAGATATGGTCCAATTATTTTTTTTTCTTGTTTTTGTCTAAAATTAGCTTGGATGAAATTAAAGAAGTTGTTTAACTTTTAGAATATTTTTTATTTTATTTTGGAACCTTTATTCGGTAAAAGTTAAGCTTGATTAAAGTTTGTCTTTCTTGATTATGAGGGAAGGGAAATTTTTTAAATGTTGAGGTTTATGTATCTCACTAGTTCTACAAACTGGAATCATTAGATTCCGCTGGTATTTCAAGTAAAAGAGGAAAAAAAACTACTACTATGTTACAAGCATTTTTTTTCTTAGAATTGATAATATAGAATTCCATTAAATGTATATCATATGTAGTAAGATGCACAGCGTAGTAGAATTTGGTATTCAAGACATAGAGTTTTGATCCTTTTTTCTGTAGTTTCTATAGAACTCTGAGATATTGGGGCAATATTCAATAAGTTTTAGAATTATTAAAAACCCACTGGTGTGTATGTTTTCTTTTTCGTAGGGTGTGTGTGTATTCTGTTGGTAGTCTTAAGTGTGAAATTTTACTGTTTGATTTATTCTAACTTTTGTTTTAAATTAAAAGAAAAGCTCAAAACTATTTTTAAAAAATTTTAATAATAGATATTGTTGCAAAGCGTCACATATTTGTAATAATGGTTGCAAATATATCCTTGACAACCATTTTGCAGATGTTGATTTAATTGTTTGCATTTTAGAACCTAACTTTGTAGCGGGGTCATAAATATAGATTTTGTAACCCTATAGATAGTTTGCCATGAAACTGAAATCTTATCCATCTCTTAGATTGCAAATTCTTTCGTGTTGTCGTAGAAAAAGATTTCCGTTCCCTTAGCTTTTGCAACTCGCGGAGCGTATTTCTGTCATAAATCAGAGCAGATTGTTTTCGCTTTCCTGTTTTCCCGTTCCTCCGGAATCCGTCCATCCGAACTCTCTCGTGACAGATCCGCGAAATATTTACAATTCCTCGCCGCCTTATTGGGAGAAACCGAAACCACTCTGCTTGCCTGCCCCAACCGGATATTAAACGGTGCGTGAAGCGCAAATATTTTCCGCACAGCTAAAAACCTCGCCGAGCGGATGGATTTGGCGAGACCGGAGAGACATAAAAGGAAAAAAAATTCATGTTCGTATTGCTTTTATTTCGAGAGTGTGTTTTGATATGCATTAAAACGAAGGGTTTGCAGAGGTCTGGAATTGTTTGAAGTATTGATGCAGGATTCTGTGAAATTTGCTCTGATTTTTGTAGCGTGAAAGTCAGTAAAATTTCTTTTCTGTGCGAGTTTTGTATTCATCTTTCAAGTAATCATTTGATTTTAAATGTAAATACGACAAATTCTTTTAAAAATATACTTTTATGGAAATTTTCAGAATTATGATACTGGGAATAATTTTATTCCCTGCATTATTTTTTAAAATTACGGAACTTAACACGAATTTTATCACAATCTGAGATGTGTAGCTTTTCCACTAAATATCTTAATTTCTTTGTCCCGTTTCATTTGCTAAAAAGTAAATGCTGTTAACTGGAACCACAATAAGTGGTAAGAGTCATTTGGGGGGGGGTGAATCGAGCTGATTACTGTAAGCAAAATTTTTAGAAAAGGCATGTTGTAGATTATATTTAAATGGGTTATAACCTTCTTTTCCATTGTACTCTCCAATTTAATTGATGTTGTTTTAGAGATGACAATATCACTACAGTACTATTTTATTAGAAATATAGTTTCAGTAATACATAATAATCTAAAAATAATCTTTGTAAGTTTCTTTTAGATTCTACAACTGTCTTTTGGCCGTCGTCCTGGTATATGGGTAGCATGTTTTCCCCGTGATCTGGGCTTCCCGGGTTCGAATCCCGGTTCGGGCATGGTGGTTGTTCTGTATTCTATCTGTGAGTAGCGCGAATGTGCCAACCTGTGAGCGAACAATGATGGTTTTGTAAAATCTCGCCTTCAAAATGGTAAAATTTTGATTTCAAGAGTGAAAAGCTCTAGTTTCGAAATTCGACCCATAGATCAACTACTTATGTAATTGATTAAATCTGCTGTGTTGCTTCTGATGGAACCTGTCATTGATAAGCCTGCTAACTAATTTAGTCAGCGATTTTAAGCTGAAATTTTTGTATCTTCTTTTCAGCAGCGCTATGTAGGGTCAAGCGTACTACTTAGTTACTAGCATGTCACAACCCGTTTTACTTGGCGGACTTCAATCATGCATTTCATTCATTCATCCACAGATCGTAATTTAAACCTGAACCAGAGAACGATCACTTCTGATCCAATATCCCCAGTGGTATTACTCTCTACATAAAGGACTTTGAGACCACGGCAGATTTATACGTGCTCCAGCCATCACAACACACGGGGAGTCTTCGGCTCGTGGGTTCAAATTCATAACCCAAGAGATGCAAATGCAACGTCATACCAACCAGATTCAATCTGATTTTAAGAGCTAAATGCTCTTCAGATGGTATAGCCCAGAAATTTGGAATGAGAGTATGATGCTAGTTCATACTTCGCCTTCTTTCTTAGCTCATGGTTTAACATTAGAAATCCCTTCAAAAACGACTTTATACTGCTTTAAAACGGGATAATCATAAATTGAACCGATATTTTAGAGTCAATAGTAAATTAATCATTGCTGCTTGGACAAAAAGAAAGAAATTCCACTTATTTTAGTAGACACTCTAATAAAATTATTACATTTTCAGCAATCCTTCAGCACTACATTTTTCTTCTCCATATCCTGTTGAAATGTTCAGTCTTTTCTTCACTTAATACTTCAATATTTTCAAATGAAAATAAACTTTTATACTCACTCTAATTCCCGAAATACTTTTATCCAGTGTGATGTTTTCATTTTACTCCGAGTTGAAAACTGATTTTTCAAAATGTTATAAATCATATCTTTAAAACAATCCAAACTTCTCTTCCGAAAAGTTTATACAGCTTTGAGAAATTTTATCTTTTTTCTTCCCTTCCTCAAATTACCATGTATAAATGTAGTTTCGAATTCAACCTAAGATCCAGAAAACCTGTTAATTAAATATTTAAACCAGCTGCCATTTTTACTTTTTCATATATATATATATGGTATAAAGAAAGTATAGTAATCGTTAAAAAAATTCGAATTCCAGATTTTAGTGAATCTGTATTTTAAATTTTGGAAAATGTCTGTCTTTAACAAAGAAAACATTTCTATCAAATTTAGAGCAAATTCCCTTAAAAAAAACTGTCTGACTGACTGAATGTTTGAATATCATTTAACACAACAACTACAAAACTAAGACAGATAGATTAAATTCGGTGCACAGAATTAACATCCTTAGTCTAGACACCTATCAAATTTTGACCAAATCCGACATGGGATTGGCCGTCTGTCAGTCTGTACTTTCTAAAACATGAAAATGCAATAATTCAAAAATGCAATGGCTTAATTTATCAAGTTAGATACGGGATTTTGTGACTACATTTGCAGTTCTTTTACAAAATTTTGTTTCAATTGGCTGGGAAACACTAATCTAAATAATAAATTCGATTATCAGATGCTTAATTGCATGTCCGGAAATAATCACCAAAACACTCATCAAGGATTATACGATATATTCAGCAAAAATGCTAAATTCATGCGAAAGGTTAATATTTCATAGCTGTTGTACGTTATTGCCCTCCAATACTCTTTCTGATGTATTAGTTAGACTGCATGAGACACTTTTGAAGATACCGTTTCCACTGGTTTAACAATGTCTTTGTAAATTTTTTTTATCTATTTCTAATTAATATGCAAGAATATATTACATTTTTTTCATATTTTTAATATTTTAAAAGCATTTTTTGCATTAGGTCGAGCCTTTTTTGAATTTCGGATATCGAGGGGTCCCTGGTGAATCCCTGCCTGAATTAGGTAGGTTTGAAACCCTGCCTGAAAGGTGAACCTTCCTCAAGGGTTACCCTTGAGAAAGTCCTGTGGTCGGATTAATTGTATCTTTTTTTGGGGGGGGTTCTTTGGTTTTAAATGTAATATTTATTCTATTTTTGTTCTTTTTTCTTAAATCTGTTCCCCTTTTGTCCAGTTGAAAACAAAGGAAAGAAGTTGTGAGTTGAAAGGAAAGAGCGTCTCCCTCATGATCTGAGCTCCCGGGTTCGAGTCTCGGTTCGGGCATGGTTGTTCTTCTGTGTCATCTCTGTGAGGTGTGTGAATGCGCCTCCCTGTAAAAAGGGGTTGTGCAAGCGAATATGACGCATGAAATAGCTAAGTCGTATTCTTGGCCCTAGTTGGCGCTACTGATGCCCACTCGGCTTAAATCGCTGACAGATAACTGTCAGCTGGTTTGTAAAGTGTCCTAAGTCACAACGCAACGACAGGCAAGAGAATATTTGAATTAAGTTTTCTAACCGCTTTATGCTATTGTGGTTGTTTCCTTGTTTGTCACTGTTTCCTGAAAGTATTGTATTTGTGCAAGTTTCAGATGCATTTGTTACTAAGTAACATGAGCCTGTTGGACTTCTTATCACTCACCTATAAGACAAATTTGATGGAGGGGTGGGGAGGACGTAACGATATACCTTTACCTGTTCTGTGCCACTGTTACAAACTGGGGTTATTTATGCTGAGTTTTTTATTAAATGGGCTTTTCATCGACCGTTTATCTATTGTTAATGAGTTAAGCAATTTTCTCTACTAAACCAAAAGTAATATGATAAGTAAATTTTAATAATAATCAGAATTGTTCTTTCCGAACCACCATACCACGAAAATTCAATTTCACCGCATCCAATTCCGTATATCATAAATTTGTTCAGAATTTTCTACCACTCGATCAATTGAATTCATCTTATTTTCACTGTAAATAACAAGACTGCATTAAAATAAATAACCCTCCGAAACAAAAATGCATCATTAAAAAAGATCCCACTTCATCAAAATAAAATAATGCTGATACTAAATAACCACGAGCTCAAGCAAGGAAAAAAAAGTAGTAATAGCTTCTAATGTACACAAAATACACAGGTCCCATTTAAATTTTTATGCCGTTATTGCAGTGCGTGGTCCCTCGAGTAGGGAACAGCCGTTCAATTTAATAGTCCCTAATGGGTAATTGGATTAATGGGCAATTCCGGTGCCCGGGCATTCTAAGGCGTAAGAAGACTCGAGTGGCTGCTCTGTAAACCCCGGATGTGTGCTCTTGCCAGATAATTAGCTTCCAGATGACTCCGCTGGACCCTCCCGGACGTTCTTTTAAGTATATTGGTAGCGATAACTAAGTTTTATGATTTGTTTGTTATCTATTTTGGTAAAGGTTACGATCTTTGTTCATATGGTGTTTTTGGATTAGAAAATTATGTTCTGTACTTCACTTCAAATACTCACATCTTAATAACAACTATTCGAAAAAACAGAAGTATTTAAGTGGATCTGTTTTAATTTGCTAAAAGTTATCTGGAGTTCATAGTACGATTTTACGATTTTTGAAGTCGTGAATGGTTCCATTTTTCGGCTAATTGCCAATAGAGTGCTGCGATTTTTAATCAGGGATTAAATGATATTTTTACAAAGATAAACATATTTTTATTTTCTATTAAAAATAATCCAAGAAAATGAATGTAAATCAGTCAAGTTAAAGATAATAAAGGAAATTTTACAGCATGAATATTCTAGTTCTATCAATAATTTAAGTAAGAAAAAAACATGTACCCAAATTGGCCGACAATATACCATCTTTTAAGTATCTTTCAAACCCTCCCCCCCCCCCCCAAAAAACACTTTTGAGAGCTTTGACAAAAATTTAATTCTCTAAATATCTTTTTAGTAAATGCGTCCATTAGTTTTATTCCTTTTAAGCTCCGGTTATTAAGTGTCAATTCAAAAGGCATTTTTCTTGCATTTTAATTCAGTACATGCAGGATATAAAGAAATGTACTGCCTCCGTCCTAGAAGACCATTGGAGCATCTACTAAGTAATATTATAAAGAAAGTGGATGTTGCAGTTATTTTAATTTGCAATACACTGAAGTGACAAAAGTCATGGGATAGCAATATGCAAATATACAGATGGCAGTAATATCGCAGCGAAACAGTATAAATGCGCAGTTCGTTTTCCAGACCTTTCATTTGTGTTCAAGTTATTCATGTGAGCAGGTTTTTCGTGATTTATGGCGGCACGACGAGAATTAACACACTTTGAACGTGGAATGTTAGTTGGAGCTAGACGCATGGGTCATTCCATTGCGGATATCGTTAGTGAATTCAACATTCCGAGATCCACAGTATCAAGAGTGTGCCGAGAGTATGAAATTTCAGGCATCACATCCCATCATGGACAGCGCAGTGGGCGACCACCTGCACTTAACGACCGAGACCGCCAACGTCTGTGTAGAAAGGCCAATGTTAATAGATACGCAACACTTCGTCAAATAACTGCAGGAATCAATGTGGGACGTGTCCGATAGGACTGTGCGGCGAAATTTGTCTTCCTTGTGCTATGACAGCAGAAGACCGACTCGAGTGCCTTTACTGACAGCACGACATCGCCTGCAGCGACTCTCCTGGGCTCGTGAGCATATCGACTGGTCCCTAGACCAGTGGAAAACCGTGACGTGGTCAGATGAGTCACGATTTCAGTTGTTACGAGCTGATGGTAGAGTTCGAGTGTGGCGCAGACCCCACGAAGCCATGGACCCAAACTGTCAGCAAGGCACTGTTCAAGCTGGTGGTGGCTGCATAATGGTGTGGGCTGTTTTTACATGGAATGGACTCGGTCCTCTGGTGCAACTGAACCGATCATTGACTGGAAATGGTTATGTTCAGCTGCTTGCAGATCCCTTGCAGCCATTCATGGACTTCACGTACCCACACAATGATGGGATTTTTATGGATGACAATGCGCCATGTCACCGGGCCAGAACTGTTCGCGATTGGTTTGAAGAACATTCCGGACAATTCCAGCGCATGATCTGGCCACCTAGATCGCCCGATATGAATCCCATCGAGCATTTATGGGACATCATCGGAAGGTCCGTTCGTGCCCAAACTCCTGCACCATCCACACTTTCACAATTATGGACGTCTATAGAGACAGCATGGCTCAATATTCCTTCAGAGGATTTCCAACGACTTGTGGACTCCATATATATATATATATATATATATATATATATATATATATATATATATAATCTTGTAGTGTCCTCATGAGTACTCAGAAGGGCTACAACACGGCATGGTTTGGATTCAACTATTTTGGGAAGAGATTCTCTGGACGATTCAGACCATGATTCCTGCAAGGAAGGATATCTACAAAACCCTGAGAGTGTGAGGTGGGGGAGATCTCCTAAGGATCGCACGTTGCAAAACATTCCATATTTGCTCGATAGTGTTCATGTCTAGTTAACATCTAGTTTTAAAGCAACATTAGGGCTATTTTGGGACGGACCTGGTGATTTGGGACCTTGGTCTCGATAATATTCATGTCAAGGGTATTAGGTGGCTAAGATAGGAAACGAAATTCAGAAGAGTGCTCGTTAAGTTAATCAGTAGCTACTGTAGACTTGTGGGGTGGTGCATTATCCTGTTGGTATTGTTCACGCCCGTTGGAATGCAAGCCGCAAGACATGAATGAATGTAGGTGGTTAGAAAGGATATTAACGTACCATTGATCTATCATGGTAGGTCAATGGCCTCATTGAATGCAAACTGACCAGCACCATGCCATCATACTTGAATAATTCCTTGTAGGTATGATGGATCAATGGATTCATGGGATTTTCTTCACACTTGTACGAAGCCATCAGCCCGATACAATTGGAAGCATGACTCGTCACACCAGACAGCGTTTTTCCAATCATTAAGAGTTCAATGACGGTGTTGGCGAGTCCAGGATAAGCGCAGAGCTGTACGCCGCTCAATCAACAATTGTACATGAGATGAACTATGATTGCGAAAGCCCATTTCAATTAAGGTACGTTGCACAGTGAGTAAGCTGGCATTTGTTAATGGGCCTGCATTCGAATCCGCAGAAATTTGAGGAAATGTTGAAATCATATGTCGTGTAACGATTCTTTATTCTAACGATTTTACGAAACTCCAAATTTCTTGCACCCACGATTAGTCCACTTAAATCTTGATAACCTGTCATTGTAACAGCAAGGAATCGATGTAATAGTTTCCTCGCACATTTTTTGTCTTATATATGCATCTCGACAGCATCGCGTTGTACTGGTAGAACACGTCTATTATTTGCGCAAACCTGCTATACCAGTTTTCTGGCTCTTCAGTGTATATTGCATAATAGACCAAGGTATAAACGAAAGACAAAACACAAGTAAAAATGTAACAACAAACGTAAAATAAATAAACTTAAAAACTGAGAGTAAACCGGAATAAATGTTTTTTTAATGTGCGTGCAACATATGAAAGAAAGAAGAAAACATCTTCATTTCAAATAAATCAAGGAAGAGCATGGTGGAAACTCCTTTTTATAGTAAAAGGGGGAACAAATGAAAAAAAATGTGAAATAGGAAGATTAAGAAGAAGCTTATTAATAAAGGAAACCTATGTGAAACGCAAAAGTAATTATGGCATTTTTGTTAACATGTAATAATCGTCATGTTACCGTTTTGTTAACATGTATTTAACTTACTTTTCTAATACAAAGTATTAAAAAAATCATATGAAAGGATTTTACATTCATCCCAAAATCTGTAGTAGATTGATGTGGAAAAATAGGAAAAACAATAGAAAACTGAGATACAAAATAAATAAATTAAAAGAAAACCGCATAATTGACTAAGGTCTACGTATCTTACATAATAGATGAAGATAAATCAAAAACTGAAGCGTTCTGACATACTCAAAAGAAGGAAGCAATGTATATTACGAATCTATACAATTTTACAACTTATTTCTACTTTTACAAATATTTACGATATATATTATATGACTTTTAAACTTGGATGGGTTTTTAATTCTAAGGACCATGATCATACTAGATATATAGATATTAACAGAAATCGCTCCATGGAAATTATTGCAATTGCATTATATTTATTAAAATAAATAATATATAGTTAAAGCTTCATACATTTCAACAAGTTTGGTGATAAACCATTTTCAGTTTCATCAAATTAAATCGATATTTTTTCAAGTTCCCTTATTCATATGCACCTGAATGGACTGACAGGCAGACAAACAGACTTCCCATAGACCGATTCTGTTAAATGTTTGATATGGATCTACAAATCAACCAGAGAAGCTCCTAATAGAGATAGGAAATCGCCGGCTCGGAAACAGGATCTTATTTCCTTGATGAATATATAGTAATGGTTTGAAGGCGAGCTATCTCCCCTTTGATTACGTAATGCATTTTGGGAATGTGGGAGTGTTCGATTTTGACCACTGAATATGGCTTGTGTTTCAAGTCGCATCAGCTGGTCTTCACTCTCAATTTCCCTCCATGCTGTACTATGATAATTATTCTGATTATTTCGCATGCTAAGACGGAGCTAGAGTAACTACTATATAATAGAGATTTGCAATTTTTATGAAAATATCGTGTACTAAATACCTGTATTTTCTCTGTTTCTGTTTTATCTTTTTCACAAGTAGCCTCAACTTTAAAATTTAGATGTGGTCTGTTGTTGTTTTGTTTGTTATTTTTCGGTCTTAGCCATATAGAAATTTGTTCCCATTTCGAGGTGGCGTATTTCGTGCGTTACAAAATCTTGTCATAAAAACATTATCTGCTTTCATTCGGCGTTTTCTTTGCAGATTGCTGGAAATCATAATGAACTGAAGCCTTTTAAAAAGATATTTTAGCAATATAGATTATTGATCAAAAGTGTTTCAAGATTGAGAAATTTCAAGTTTATTCAAGAATAAGCAACTCAAAAGTTTTTTTTCAAAGAAAAGAAATTATTTCATTTCAACAAGAATAAAATACAAGCAAAATGGACAATTTGTGGTGGTAAGTTCATAGGCTACATAACTTCCGATCACGAGTGTACACTTTTGTCTCGGGTTTATGTAACGCGGTTATGGACGCAATGGTTCCGAGATCGAACCTCCAGAATACACATTGAAGACCGGTATTCTTAACTAACAAACGCAACCTTGGTGGTGTCCTTTACCGTAACAAAAGTCGCCATAACGCTTGGCGCAATAAAATCGTTCGTCACCCGTCATAACGCTTGGCAAGATTTAAAAAAGTTCGTCCCCCGCCAAAAACACTTGGTACGATATCATCGTTCGTCTCACATACAACTCACTGGAGGGGGAGAAATGTGGTAGTAAGTTCATAAGCCACATAACTTCCGGACACGAGTGTACACTTTTGCTTGGAGGGTTATGTTACTCGGCTACCGACCCAATCATCCCAAGATCGAGCCTTCAGAATGCACAAATTTATCATATGCCCATTAACAAGTTTCACAGAGCCTCCTGCGAACTGTTCTATGACTAGCAATAACAGACGTGGACTCATTGCATTATCTTGCAAGTGTAATAGAACTTGAATCTCTTTTTAGCATAATCGGGTCAATGTAGCAACAGCACATTTAAAAGATAACCTCAGATGGCCACTTCTATAATTTTATTTACGGTTCCTTTGATGTAGAATCTCTTTATGAGGAATAAAACAGTCGACACACTGCAGTCGCTCCATTGAGCAATCCTAACATTTGAAGTGTTTTCTTCATAAATCGAAATTACAACCTGGCGTTTCACACGAGTTAATTGACACATTTTAAAAATAAACAATTAGTTTAAATTGAAAAGCAATGCATAGTGACAGCGCAACAAATAAAATGGAGCACTTTTATTATAAACTATCGGGATGATACAATCATATCAGACGATTATTTCACAATTCATGCCATAATAGCTTGAAAATTCACAATCAGATTTATACTAGAAAATATCAATTTAAATGAAAAAAGTTTACTTTTGGGAAATTTTTTCTTGAAGATACGTAAAATTTCTCAAACTTGCAATACTTTTGGACCTGTAATGCATATATCTCATTAATAAAATGCATTTACTTTCTTGTTTTGAAACGAAATTAACATTATTAAAAATGATACCAACCAAAAATATTTAGTTTTTAACAGTACATAATAGCAAGTGTAATAAATCACTTATAAACGCAAACGCAAAACAAATTCTTGGTTTTTACTCACATTTCAAAAACGAAACAACAACAGTTTCAAACTTAAGAATCATGAGTTGAGTTGTTAGAAGTGTAATGACTTGAGTTGTTACATGTCTAATATGAATATCTCGTGTATAACCAATATTAAATTTTACATGCGACCATCATGACTATGGTACGAACTCATCCCTCTAATACAGCTTATAATCTTTTAAATGATGTGGTAAGCGTCTAATCCTTGTTGATTGAGTGTTCTCTATACTTGAATCTTCATTGCAATAACTTTCAATTAGATCTTCATTGTCACCATCAGATAGATCTTCATCCTCTGTGATAAGATGGAGCAGTTTCAACTGAGAAGCGTGATCTGTAGTTGTATAATTAGGTTGTCTTTTTCTCTCTTGTCCAACTGTGGCCGAACAATCAGTGACCAACGTAAAATTTAAATCTAATAAGAGAGGCATAAGCCTAGTCATCGACTAGACAACAGCTATTAGTTCAAACGGCTTGAATGATACTTCTCTTCTTGAGGGGTTGGACGACTTACACAATAAACTAACTTAAATGCATTATATTTATTTCGTTGCAACAGCATACCTGCCAATCCCACTTAACTAGCAACGGTGTGTTATTCAGTTTCATCCTTTGGATCAAATAAATTTAGTGCTGATCTAGATATTAGAGCTTAAAACTTCAAATGCTTCATTTTTATCCACATTCCATATAAGTAAGGAATCTTAAGTAATCTTGTGATGGGTTCAGCTACTGAAGCGTATCGTTTCATAAAACTGCGAAAGAAACTAGTTAAACCAAGAAAATGACGTAATTCATCCTTGGTCTTATTAACTTTATACTCGGCAATTGCAGCAAGTTTTCTTGGATTTGGGCGTATTCCATTTTTATCGATTACAAAACTTATAAACAAAAACTCTTTTACACAAATGATGTAAGGGGACAAATTTCAACAATGGAACGTCAGCGTCAGTTTTTAGCCTCGATCACAGTGCCCTCTACAATTCAGTGAAGTGGTACTTCTAACTGATACAAAATATTGTATTGCCAAAGTACTGATACAAAATAATAAGCCGATAGATCCTTTTTGAAAGCCCTGGTTTTCATTACTATGAATATGTAAATCATTTTATCTCTTTCATATTTATATATATGAAAGAAAACGTTAATATTTAAATTGCTTTTTGATTTAAAAATAAATTAAAACTGGAAAATAAATTAAATTGGAAAAGCTCTTTTTGGTTATCATCTATTATTTAAAAAGCAATTGTGACAAATTTTTATCTTGAGTTCAAACTACTGCTTTGTAGACCACTTTTGTATCATATATTATATCACAACTTACAACTTATAAAAAGTATAATGTAAAAGTAATAAAATAGCTTCACTTTTTCATTCAAAAGTTTCCTTTATCTTATTAAACAAAATAAAATTATTTACACACGATATATTATGTAGAGTGATAAAAATATTTATCACTCCACGTAAAATATAAGATAGAAATGTATATTAATGCATTTTTTTGATGTGGGAAATGTTCTGAAAAAATATTTCTATGAATTTGTCAGAAGAAACTTTTGAAAAAAGAATGACACAATGCTACGGTATTCGCATTCTTTTTTTTTCACGAAAAAAAAAAAAATCCAACGATGTGTCAGAATATTTTGAAAGGAAATGCCATCCGGTGCATCCTTTTTTTTCTTATCAAATACGTATTACTTACACTTTTGTGATATTTGTTGAAACGCTTGTGAAAGCATGCAGACGATGAAAAGAATGGAAAGCTTTTAGAATTTTATTAAAATATTCTTCCAACTCGGGAGAAATACTTTGAATACGACAAAGCATTTTTAGTGAATGCAAATGAAACAGTATCTTATTTTTGTATTTTTCCCAAACACGTGTTTGAAATATGTAAACTAATCTTTTTTTCCACATTAATAGAGATTTATTTTTGATATTTTTTGGATGGTGATTGCGCGACAGACATAACAAAAAAATCTAATGTTATGACATTCAATAGATTTTGTTTAGATTGTTTTATTCTTTAGCATGAAAGAGATTTTTGACTGAGCTGTGTCCACTCATGCTTTTAAACATTTGTATCAATCTATACTTATAATAAAGCTCAGTGTGTGTTGTGTGTGTGTGTGTGTGTGTGTGTGTGTGTGTGTGTGTGTGTGTGTTGGCGCTCTACAGGCCAGACCATTTAACTTACAGCTACCAAATTTCGTACATGTATACCTTGGAGGTCGGGAATATGCACTTCGGAGCACCTTTTTTGAAATTTTTAACTAGAATTTGTGTAAATTAAAAATTAAATGAAATGTCGACGCTATAACTTCAGAAAATATTATCGCACAAACATGATTTTTACATCAAATTAAAGGTTAAAAAAAGTAGCGCTGTAATGATATCAGTGTTTTAACATATAGCTTAAGCTCCTATTTTTTACGAATTTTTAAAGAAATATTTTAATTATATTTTTCAACAATATATTTCGGAGAAAACAATAAAATTTAATCTGCACGAGCACATTAGGAGTGAAAGGGAAAATATCTTTTACCAATATATTGCCATCAGATTAACAAAAACTCAAATAAAAAAATAATTATTGCAAATTAAACATATAAAAATGTAATTTTTAGCACGTGTCTGCATGAAACGAAATAAATATAAAATATGTTTTTTCTAAAAAGAAAATGTATAGCAAAAATTTTGTTCCTTTAACAATATTATTAATTAAATAAATCAGCTTTATTTAAGGCAAACAGGATTTAATATATATATATATATGTCCAACTACTAATTTGTAAAGCTTTAATAATAGAAATGCATTTACAAAAAGAGTCTTAATGAAGTAAATAACTACATACATATAACATGAGTCTATAAATACTTACAAAAATGAAGAATGCTTAGCTTTTAAATAAAAAGAGAGAAACTTCTAGCAACTCAGTCTCTAAAACTGACTGATTTAGCAATATTTGAAGATCACTATTCAATAAAAACGGGTAATTTTAAAGCACTTCATCGACCATTCCAAAGATACCCCAATCAACGTCCAGGATTTCTCAAAACTGACTGACTTAAGTATGAAAGTGTTGAATGTTCCAAACATATCTATTCAAAATTTCATAAGTCGATTAAATTTGATTGCAGAAGATGAAACCTTCATTTATTTATTTGAAAGTTGAAGTGTCAGGAATATTTCGTAAAATATGTTTCCTTATAACTAAAAGATGTATAATTTTTTAATTATGTTTATAGACCAAAATAAAATATTATTATTCGCATTTCTTTTTTTTTTTTGGAATCTTTTTGGAAGTAAAACTAAAACCAGAATTTTATGATAAATCTAAGTAATTTTTGTTGAATAATTCTTGAAATATTACATAAATTATAGTAGTTATTCAGTAGTACACATAAGGATTCTCTTTGGGGCCCCGCGGTAGCCTGGTTGGTAGAGCGTCAGCCTCGTAACCGAAAGGTCGAAGGGTTCTGCCCTCGTCTTGTCCAATACCGCAGTGTTGGCTAATTGCAGTTGGGCCGCGTGAAATAGGTTATGACTGCAGAGTCCTCCAAATTCCCATAACAAAATGATACATCTGAATCTACTGAATCAGGGATGAGTCGGTCTCTGATTTTGATCTAAATTCTGATTTGCTGATGGATGAATGAGTGTATGAGTGAATTCGACCGCCCCCTAAAAAGGGTTGTGTCGTGTGTGTTTGAGCAAAGTCGTCCTTTCACCTGAACGGTGCTCGTTAACAACGAAAGGCGCACACCTCTGCCTTAATTCGAAAGAGCTATGCTCATTCGGGCTTGGTATGACCAAGTGTCATTAGACAACAACAACTGATTCTCTTTTACTTTTATTTCTAAAAAATGCTTGGTTTCGATAAAAAAATGTTTTAAAAATGTTTTTCGATGTTTAACGTTTTTCGATAAAAAAAATATAAAAAAATGTTTAACCATTTCCACTTTAATTTAAAGTAGAAATTTTGCGACAGCTGACAAATAATTAGAGAGACATGTGCTACATTACCTGCGTAAGGCCTTTATTACAGCATGAGTCAATTATATGACTATCAGAAGTTGAACCTTAAACATATTTTGATGAAGTAGCTATTAAAAGACAAGTTACATAAAGTATTTAATTGATAATGACTTTACATAAAGTATTACCTGATAATTTTAAACAACAGTAAGATTGGCGAACCAGCTGGTCGCCAAAGGCGGCTAATTTATAATAAAAAGAAATATAGAATGTGACAGAACTGCAAATGCCTAATAATATAGAAACTACTGTAATTAGAAAAACAATTAACGAGACCGCAAGAGATGGTACATTATTAGAAGGCTTTGTCAATGTTTAAATATAATCTCGTTTACGTTTTTAGTTGTGTTTTTGATTGAAAAATAAATCATTGAATTTATTGTTTCCACTAATATTAAGTAGTAATTTTTTAAGTAGATTTGGCTAATTCGAATTTCTTTAATTCATTTCAGTGTTAATTCGAGTTATGGATTTCGTAATCATTTTTTAATTTAAAAGTATCGCCTGAAGAATGGACTTCCAAACTGTGGATAGCAAATTAATTTCAGTTTGGTCTTAACATGATCTTGAATGCATGTGTATTTTTCCATAAATTTCAAAAATGTGGTGTGAACTTGAAATCTTTATAAAACCACACATTCTTATAATTTTTTTTTTTTTAATTCGTAAAAGATCTAGTCTTGGGTATACAATCTCTTTCGGGTATAATAAGTGCTATATTTCTCTCTAAAATATTAAGTGTATAGAAAATGAAGTGGATACAATTAAAAGTATTACAATTAAGGTATTAAAAGTATTAAATACCTTAGCCTATAAGTCTGATTTAGTTTTGTTAATTTGAAGATACATTAAAGATTATTTTTATTTTGGAAAATTCTTTACTTACAACGAGCTACAATATAATAGCAAGGCAGAGTGTCATTTTTTAATATTCTGACTTCACAAAGAAGAAGTGATACTTGCATTTGTTTTTCTATTAATATTTATTGAAAATAAATCCAAAAATATAATAAAATTAAAACATTTAAAAGTTAAAAATTACAGATATTTTGATTTCGGTGCTTATATTTACAGTTATTGTTACATTTCTTTTTATTTTAAAGATGAATTTGATTGATATAAAAATAAATTATTTATTGCAATTTTGATGTGAAAAAAATTTCTTTCTTTTCTTTCATAAAAAATTCTTTCTTATGGAGGAATTTTATTATTCATTGATTAATTTTAATTAAGGTCTTAAACCTAAAATATAATATTTAATATAATTTTCTATATTACTTATATAGAATGACACAACTGTTTTGCAAAATAAGAAATATGCAACATGCATTCCAATTATAAAAGTGTATTTAACGAAATAACAATTTTTTTTTCGTTAATTATCATCTGCTTTAAATGTGATTGCTTATTTTCTATAAATTTTATATCATTGGAATAAAAAATATTTTGCTTTTATTTTACTAGAAAAAAATTAAATTAGGTATTTTTTTCCAGTTTCCTTATACCGGTGCCAGTTTTAATCCAGCAAGGTCATTCGGTCCAGCAATCGTCACGAACACGTGGAGATTACATTGGGTAAGAGTGCCAAATATATCACGTCACAAAAGAAACGGGATTGGTTTCTCCAAAATTTTCTCGTATATTCTCTGATAAAATTGTCATGTCAGAGAAAGCATTGCCTTTAAGTAGCGTAGATTGACGAGATTTTTGGCAATTAATTCCTGATATACGTTGAAAATTATTAGTGGAAAAATTATTTCATATTTAAGTGTTCCATTCTTATTTAAGGATAAAATTTATTTAGATAATTGTATCATCGAATTCAGATTCTATTAAATTTTATAATATTCTTTAACAAGTAATGAATAATATAGTATTTCCATGGATTTTAAGAATCGTTTGGTACAATATATACTTTTATGGCAGGCTAGGAATCTAAAAATCGTTTGGTGGAAATGCTTTTCTCATTTCGATTTTTTTAAATTACAGAAAAAATCTTGTAGATCAATTTTCTAATGCTGATTTTTTAGGATATCCAGTCTGATTCGGGTCTAGTAGCTAAATTCTGATCTTTAAATGTAAGCAGACATTTCGAGAAAAAATGTTCTAAATGATGTAAAGAATTGTATTTTATTTTGTTTGGATCAATAAATTTACTTTAAAAAAAGGTTAATTTTGAATTTTTTTTATCTAATACTCTGATGCTATTAGTACTAATTTATTAAAATATTCATGATACACTAACATTTAAACAATAAAAATTCTCCAATATCTATAGCTTAAACTGATCGGGTAATGGAGCTTTGAATTTCAATGTTTAAGACTAATCGATGTCATTTTGAGAAAATTATCTGTATTGACTCAGACGACATTAAACATGGTTCTTTATAACATTTTAAAATCTAAAGAAAGAATATGCTAAACTCTAACAGTTTAAAAATATAGTTTTTGTTCGAATAGGATAAACATTTTGTATCAAGTATTTAATGACATATGTATTGGTGTCCCATTGAACTAAGCGTATTGATATTCTATTCTAAATACAGTTTTACTGTCTCGCGTATAATATTCCAACCTAGAATCCGATAACAGCTAATTTGATGGAGGCTTATAAAATATGTTATGGAAGGAAAATGTTATTGATAACTTTGTGATAATTAATTTGATATTTATTGGCAGGTAAAAACATGAAAATATTATTACTCTGAGAAACAACGGGGATATTAGATAGTTTTATAGTAAATACATATTTATTTATTTATTATTATTCTAAATATAACTCCAAAATTAAGAGTATTTGTATTATAAAAATGATTTGACAATTTTTTTTGCCAAATAATATTTTTATCGTTATTTTTCAGATCTACTGGGTGGCACCAGTGCTCGGCGGCATAATCGGAGGCGTGACCTACGACTACACACAGGAGTCGCATTCCCATCAAACTCTGCGGCGGTCCTTTCGCAAGAAGCCGGCCAGGGATCTCAGCGCTCTCTCGAATAACGAGACTGAACTCAGCCTTGACCACTGTAGACTCTGACCGCTGTCTCCCTCCCCTGCCGAAATGAGAATCCCTCGACCCTGTTTATAAATAAGATGAACATCTGGTGCTCTGTAGGAAAAGTCAACAAAACCTTTTTGTTTTTCTTTAATAGAAAACGATATATTTTATGGGCGGTTAATATTTCATTAACAGGAAGATAAACCCATAATGACGGTTATAGACAGTCAGATGTATCATATCGTTGCCGAAAGGATAATGAATGAATAAAATTAAAGAGAATTTTAAAAAATAATTCTGGATAAGGAAGATAGGTGGGGATATATTTAATTATTCTTAATGTTAGAAGACTAAACTTCGTTCTGCAGGGGTTTTTTTTTTTGTATATAATATTTAAATAGTAGCCACATACTGATTACATATGAATAGTTTTCTTTCTTACCTACATATGAACTGGTGATTTATTTTTTTTAAAATCATGAATGTACTTAATTTAACATTTTATTCAGAATCGTTTGCTATATTACAGTTTATTAATCATTATTCACATTTTTGAATTTACACTCAGTTTCACTATGGGGAAATTGGATCTGAGATGGCGCTATATGATACTGTCAGTATGTGAGCAGATAGAGCAAGTAATATAATTTTTTTTAATTTAGTTCCAACTTGTCAACAAAGAAAAACCTTAGAGATTAGCCATAAACTTGGCTACCAAATAGAAATTACTCGAAAAATTTAATTAATGAATTGAAATTAAAAAAAACTGTTTTAACATCAAGAGTCATCCACTACAAGTTTTAAAAAATATACTTGAACTTGAGTGGATGAATAAAAAGTATTTTATTAACGATTGAAAATTTGAACTATATATATATATATATAGATATATATATATAGGGAGAGTGTAAACTGATAGTAGGAATTGAAAACGGCTCTAATAATTAACTATAAAAAAGCTATTTTTTATTAAATAAAATCTCGTTTTTTCAGGAAAGACACCTGCATAGATAAACTGAAAAAACAAACCGTTATCAAAATATAAAATTGGATTCAAATCGTTTTGCACCATGTTTGAGGTACGCGGAATAAATTTATATATATAAACTAGTATGGTAAGTTTGAAATCATTAGATAAAGAACAGAAAAATTAATTTAGAAAATCTCTTTTCCTGAGCCTATATAACACAATCACACAATTGGCAAGAGTAAAAGACGATCGTGTTTATGCTGACGAAAAGCAATCAAATTATCATGGAATGATTTACAGAGGCTAAAGGTTTTCTAAATCTGACTATATATTTACAATAGCAATTGGATTTAGCAAAGTTAGATTTTCAACAATTCTTTATATTTATGAACTATACTCTGTACATAATATTTAAAAGAAGAGTACAATGCTGTAATATTTTATCTTTTTTTCTACATTAATACTAATTTAAAGAACATATAGAGAAAATATCATTCGTAAGTTACACATTTTATAATTTTAATAAAAATTTTCATAATCAATTTGTATTTTTAAAATATCATTATATGTTATTATTTAATTATATTTTTTATCAAATGTTTTATTTGTAAATTTCAAATAATAATGAAAATATATTTAACTAAGAAAATTCTACGCTGAAACAATTGTTTAGATTTCAACAATAAAAAAAATTGTTTAAAATAGAAAAGCTAATATTCGTAATCAAAATTTTAAAGCTTAAAATTTTAAAAAGAAGTAATCTGAAAAGATATTCTTGAATAAAATTTTAAACTTTATTTATAAAAACTAGACGCCTTTGGCGACCAGCTGGTTCGCCAAGAGTAATGGGGTCTAAGATTTTCAATTAAATACTTATGTGCCTGGCTCTCTTTATAATTTCTCTGCCAGATATACTTAAACTTCGAAAGTCACATAACACTGATTTACTAAATTAATGATATAGATGTTGCAAACGATCATAGAAACCTTTGTCTTGTATTTCTTTTTTAGAAAACATAACATTTAATATTTATTTAATTTCATCCAATCACGTGGTGAATGTTACATTTTTTTCTATTTAATTTGCAGTCATCGTTAATTTATTTTTTAATTTGAACTTCTGTCAGTATGATTTCAACAGTTTAATAAAAGCTATTTTTTTCCACTTGCTCGTTCATTATTTATTTTAGAAAATGTCACATATTATATTTCTTTTATTTTATCCAGTCACGTGCTAAAAGATGCATTTCTTTAGATTTAATTTGTAATGATAGTTGTTTTTTTTTAGTTTGAACTTCCGTCAATAGGATGGCAACATGCTGATAAAACTTAATTTTCCCCCCTTGACGTGCTCGTGCAGATTAAATTTTATTGTTTTGTCCGAAATATATTGTTGAAAACATAGTTAAAAAATTTCTTTAAAAATTCGTTAAAAATAGAAGCTTAAGTTATACATTAAAACAAAGATACCATTAGAAAGCTAATTTTTTAATCTTTAAATTGATGTAAAAATCATGTTTGTGCGATAATATTTTCGGAAGTTATAGCGAAAAATCGTCGAAATTTCGCTTAAATTTTAATTAATTCAAATTCTAATTAAAATTTCGAAAAAGGGCTCCGAGGTGCACATTCCCAACCTCCAAGGTATACATGTACCAAATTTGGTAGCTGTAGGTCCAACGGTCTGGTCTGTAGAGCGCCAACACACACACACACACACACACACACATTGAGCTTTATTATAAGTATAGATTATATTTTTCAAACAGTGCTGTATCCCTTATTCTATAGCTGAAACTTTTCTTCCTAAATCTGTTCTTCAAAATAAAAATTACAATTTTTTCTAGTAAAGTAAATTCAATTCTTAGTTTAACTTGAACCGCAACCGTAAATTCGATGAAAATAGAAACGGAAATGAATTGAAGTAATTGATTTTGTGCTAAATTCCATGAAACTTAAATGAAACTTTGTTGCAATCTTCAGTTAAGATACAGAATGACAGTTTTAATTTAGCTGGAAAAGTTCAACTCAATATGCACACATCATACATTCACCCTTTTCCGTCAGAAGCGAAGGATTCTCATTTCCAAAATTAAATATGACATAATTTAATTGATGGTAGAATAAAAATGCCACAGGAATTTGAAGTCAAAATTATTTGTGATACTTTTTTAATTGAAATAAAATCGAAAATCCACAAGTTTCATATTAATAAAACGTTACATTCGAGAGTCAAAAATAATTATTGAGGATTGAATTTCAAACTTAATAAAATTAGCAATTCTCTTCAAATGCCAAAGAATAGACTTTGGAAATCAAATTAAGATTCAGAAATTTGCGTTCTAAAAATTAAATTTAGTTTAAGATGAGGTTTCAAAATATGATATTTCAATAAAATTTGAATTTATTCATAGTAACATAAGTTGTATTTTCACTCAACAACTTATTCAATATTTTGAATTAACACAAGAATTATACTTAATCGGCATTTTGAGTATAAACTAATGGAATATGTGAAATAAGAATGTATAAATTCAAAATGACCTTTTCATTAGAAGTTCTAAAATTTTATACGTCTTTCTTATTAGTTATTATTATTATTACAACTGAAGTATGAAAAGTGACTGTTTAAAATATATCCTGTTTCAACACTTATTCGATTTCTTTTCATTCTAATCATTTAATTCATTTTAATCATTAAGTAAATAAGTTTTACCAAAAAAGAGCATTCGCATGCAAAAACATTCTTAAAATAGATATTAATTTTATTTTCTTAGATATAAATTTTATAAATTCGTATTTTTTTAGATATTTGAAAATTTTAAAGAAACCCCAATTTCAGCCGTTGAATAGATATGTGAATCTGAAATTTATTTCAAATGGAAATAAAATATTTTTTTTAAAAAAATCATTTTTTATTAATAGTTGATTTAAAAGCAATGTCCTTCTTTGATAAGTTTAATCCTTTAACAAAATAAAACTTCTTTCCAAACGTTCTTTTTTTTAAAAAAGGGAAAAATTAAATATTTTCTTGGAAAATGAGTATTGGTATTCAGTAGCATATTGCCAATAAATGGTTCGAAATCGTTATAGCTTATGTATTTTTTTAAAAAGTACTTCTTTTACAAATTTATGCAACATTTATTCCTCCGTTATTCAATTTTACTTATTTATTTATTCATCATATTCCTTCTCAAGCTCACTAAGCTCATACAATCTTTCCAATTTTTTTTTTCTCTTTCTAAAGAATTATTTTCTTAAGGTTTTAAAAAACTTTACCAGTGAATTCGAATAATGGATAAATAATAAGAATTTTATCAACATTTTTCTTCTACCATCATGTTGATTTCCCATGTGGGACTAACAGAAATAGCGCGAAAAAACAGAAAACAGAACCCACCTGCTCATAACTAAGTTAAACAAAACAAGGACTATTTACTGTCTCCAAAATAAATATAAGTTTCGAGAAGAATACGAATGTAAATCGAGTATTATTGGCGAATCGTTAGGCGTTGCCATGGTAACATCGGAACAGGTTTGCACTGATTTGAGAATTCGTGTTCTATTTTCCATATTTACATAGAAGGGGTTCCAGACTTTAATCCTCTCCTTGCTTAAAATGTGTGTTGTCCATATTCTCTCTGATATCCTCAAATAAAATTTTGTTTTGGAACAAAAGTTTTCAGTGTGTTCTTTATTTTGTTTTTCCTTTTTTTTTTTTGTAAATTAAAAAAAATAATATCACTTAGCTACCAGCCATCATCAGCTACCTATTATATTTAATTACTTAAATTTAATTGGAAATTGCTTCTGAATTTAATCTGTTTCCTTGCTAATTGTTTGAGAAAGGAATTTCAATAAAAGAAATAAAGAAATTTTATACATTATAATATTTTGCTTGAAATTCAATAAATTTAATAGATATTAGAAAATGTTTTGAGTTTATCTAAGTATTTTGAATGTGAATTTCATAACCCAAGTTAATTAACTTAAGTATGAACTACATTTGGGCAAAAAAAAAGAAGAATACATTACTATTTTTAAAAAAAAACTGAATAAAGGAAAAAAAATATTAGATATCTAAAAAGCAAGTCTTTAAAATCGAAAAATAAATATCTGCTCTGCTAAATCTTAGAAAATACAGTTGTCCGTAAAGTAAAATTAAAAATAAATGCAGATCGTCTATCAGATGGCATCCATTAAGATATCAAATATAAGGAAAATAAGAATTTTACTCTGCAGAACTGAGTTACATTTTGAAAAACAAAAACAATAGAGTTAAGCTATACTAAAATTATATTTGGTAATTAGACCAGCACTTTCTGGCTTGAAATGCACTCATGTCCATAAATTAAGGATAATCTAAGTTCAATAAAAGAAAGAATCTGATGGAGACAAAAGATTTCTTATTTGTAAATCCTATTTATTAAACAAAAGGTGAAGAACAAAAAAGATGTTACACGTTTGATATCATTAATAAGAATTGCAACTTTTTGCTCCAAGAAAAAAATTACCAAAAAAGCCATATTTACAAAAGCCATTACATGGTTGGTATGATGCTTAATGCATAGTGTAACGTCTCGTTCTGGTCCGATCAAATAAAGAGTAGCGTTTTAAATTAAGTACTTTATTTACAGCTTTAATTTACAGAAAAAAATACTACTTATCATCTAGGTTAAATGAAATGTCCATGTGGAACACCACAAGAATAGTTCCTCGAGATCTTTCGGAGAAACTCACGAGAACAGCTAACCAGCCGTCTAAGTCTAGCGCAGGTACCAGGGTTAGCTCCAGGAATCCACCGAATTCCTCGGATGGAATCTTCTCTCGAACACTCGGCGTCTAAGTCGCCTCTTAGTCTTGGCTCTCTCTTCTCTTCAAAAACCTCGCCTTTTTCTCTCTTTCTTGGACCCTCGATCTCCTCCCCATTAGAGCATTTTGGGCTGCCGACTCTCCAATCGTCGTCCAGCAAAACTTCAATGGTCTACCGTTGACCGCAAGAATGTTCATGGAGTGTTTACTACGGGAAACAAAGCAGGCTGCACATCTGTGTCGCAGACACGATTAGTGCACGGGTGGTCCTTTATCTCGACTCTCTCTAAAGAGCTAGATGTCCGTTCTTAGAAGGAGGGTTCTCCACCTGTCCATCTATAAGTAATTACATCGCCATAAAACCTAAACATTGAGGAGTCCAGTCTGGAATTGGCAATTATGGAGCGTGTGAAAAAAACCCATCATGATCAGGCCGGAAAGAAGCTGAATCGTTACAATAGTATATCCCCTAGACGGTGCAATACAGTCGGTAGAACGCCTAAACATTATTATTATCAAATTACCGATTTGATCTTGGAATATTACACCACTTATCAAGCAATGCTCATTCCGGTAGACATGTAGGAGGCGGTTGAAGAGTCGCAGCTCGTCGCCCAAGCACGTCCCACTCATGCTCTATTGGACTCAAGTCTCATGAGATTGCTGGCCAGTCTATACAGTGATATGCTCCGAACGAAGGCATTCGTTTACGATGTTTGCAAGATGAAGGCGGGTGCTATCATCCATAAACATGAATTTGGTGTCCAAACTTCAAAACAAACCGCACTTCAAAACAAACGTACATGTTGTTCCAGGATGACGTTCGATAGATTTGGCCTGTCATGCTTCCTATTTGAACATGCAGGTCAATTGACGTTTTGTCAATGTAAATATCAAGAAATAAATACTACAGCATTTTCTATGATATCAAGTAATAAATGCATTCTTTTGTAAAAAAATCTCAATAATCCTAAAAATGTATTCTTTTGTAATTAAAAGGGGGGATAACATCAGTAAAAACCATAACTCATTACATACAGAAGTTTCAAATCAGCTTATGCATTATGTAATTTTTCAGATAATTAATATTAATTTATGCCGCTTCTAAGATTTCAAAGTTTTTTTTTTTTCAAGAATGTGTATTGTTTTATAAAAACAATAAAATTAGTAACAAAATAAGAAAACAATTAATCCTTTAAATACTAAAAGAAATCTATAAAAATAAATTTTACTCTTTAGATAATTTATAGCACGAAAAAATTATAAATATTTTAAAGAGTGTTGAATATTTAGAGAAGTGTAATTCTGATTCTTCCTCTATAGATATATCTATAAATTAAATTTAAGACATTTTCAATCGATGGAGGAACGAAAATTAATGTAATGGCTTTCGTTCCCTTCGGTTTCAGTTTAATTAAGTTTAAGCAGCGAACGACTTTTATTTCAACTTATAATTGAATTACCACACGAAGAGCTAAAATAAAAATATTAAAGACATTCGTTGTAGTTCACCTTCCAATGCATTTCGCAAATTAAATGCATTCGTGTTAGAATTCAAGCAACATAAACAAACTATTGGAAAATATTTGCAATAAGAGTTAAAGATTTCTATCATACTAAAATAAAAATATATATTCTGGAATAAAATCCAGTGGCGTCGAAAAAAGGATATTTGATTGGTTTAAGCAACAAAGGTAGTTTAAAACATTATTTTAAACTTTTAGATTCTTATTCTTACAGAAAGTTAATTATACCTAATTAAAACTGCAAAGCGTGTTAGATGTATTTTGTTATTGTGAAAACACAAAAGATATGCGTACGCATCGGATTCTTCAATAGTCAAATATTAGTCAGAAAAAAATTTCAAATCGGAATGCTTTATTTAAACTTTTCAGAAACTGGATAACATTAGGCAGCCAAACTTATTTTTTTATTTTAAAATATTATTTCATTTACTTATTTTATTTCTTATATTCATTCACAATTGATTACGAACACTTTTTCAGATACAGATAGGATCAGAATTTTTTTTTCAGTTATAAAGGAATCTCGAATGGATATAGATAAATAGTGCATGATTTAATCAAAAAAAAAAAAAAAACGCCTTTCCTTTGACTAGAAATGACTGTAAAAACTAGTATTCGCTACATTTACTATAATATTTGCCTCACTAAGAATTTGCTATTAATTTTTTTTTCATCTCTGTATGGCAACGAATTATGAAAGCATCTTTTCCAAATATATTTCTAGAATAAAATTTAAGAATACCAAAACAATGGAGTTCTACTTGTTCAGTAAATATCAATTTAAAGAGTTTGCCTTTTAGGATTTAATCGGTTCTATATATTCGATACAATATTACGTGCCATTCAAACAGTGTGTTTGCATTAGAAAGTGGGACTTTGGAATCCAATTAAAGTCTAAAATTTTTCAGAATTCCATCGGTAATGGATTACGTTGAACTTAAGCACCCTTTTTTTTAAAACGAAATGAAGCATTATAATTCTTTATTTATGAGATTAGAAGAACGGAAATAAAGCAAACGTACTTCAGGATTGCATACTTTACTTAAGATTCATCATTTTATTTGTACTAAATATTAAAAAAATATATTGTTCTTTATATACGACCGTTTTAGTTGAAAAACAGTTTTTTTATGAAAAAAAAAAAAGATCAATTAATACAAAACTTTAAAAGAAGAAGTGGGAAAAAACGGAGTTGAGTCGAGTTGAGTTTGTATTTTATGACTCAAAAAATCCTCTTTGGCCAAGTTGTGCCACATTCATTAAGTTATAATATTTATATCAATCTATATAAATAAAAATGAATGTTTGTCTGCCTGTCTCTTATGCCTTTTTAAACAGTTCATCCAATTGCGATGAAACTTGATCAGCTTATTGCTTACACCTATGGAATCGTTATATAGATAGAACAATTATCTAAAATTTAAAAAAAAAATCGAATCTCAATCTATCTATTTACCAAGGATTAATCACCAAATAACTCATCGAGGAAATAATAGATTATGTAGAAATGCTAAACCTAAGTTAAAGGTTAATATTTTGTATCTATTGTACATAAATGTCATGCAAGTCATTCTCAGAGGTAACAACTTTATTACAGATTATGCGAGAAAATTTTGGGGATACCAATCCTGGAGTTTTTAAATTGTAATTAAATTTTAGCATTTTTCGTGGTGACTACCCAAAACGTTGTAGAACAAATAATTTTGCACCATCTTAATTTTAAAAAATTATCGTTTCAACTATGTTAAAGATTTTATGGTATAAATATATTTTGTATGTTAAATCAATTTTAAAAGAAAATATTTTAATCATATTTTCTAAAATTAAATTTGAGAATTCTGAACGAATAGTAAACGAATCACGAGATACATTAGTTTCTTTCATTACCATTTTGAAAGATCACCAAGTTAAACAATTCTAAAAGAATACACAAATTTAATATATAAAAATGATTAAAACGTTTGTTCGTATTTTATATACTGTCGTACCGTTAATGCTATTTTGATAAAACATTGCCCAATTATTGATTGCACTTAGTATTATTTTTTCGGTTGTAGCAAAGCGCCGGGTACCAGCTAGTTTATAATAAAATCAAAACATAGAATATTTACAAAATCTAAATGTCTAAAAGTGTAAATCTGTGAGTCATGAAACATAATGATGTAAGATATGGAACTGTACTAAAAAGCGCGGTTAATGTTTATACATGGTTGTAAGGAAGGCTCATATTCCACCAAATTGTGGCTCGTAGCTTGACTGTTCGCATGACAAAACTATCGTTTTAGTATATTTGTTCACACTGCATGTCTGCACGTGGTTGCACTGGGCTCTTGAACATTGCAATCGGATACTGAAGAAGTAGGATCATATACTTTTTACGGATGAGTCTTCAGACAGCCAGAATGATTCTGAAAGGACAAGGATATGGTGAGAAGCAGGAACATGTTATTGGATGCCAAGGATTATTGAAAGGGGCCATTACAGAGGTGATGGCTTACTTGTCTGGATAGCCATAGCCGTGAACACCCAAACCGGCATCCATGGCTCCGCAATTGCAGTTCCGAGTGTACCGCAACATAATTCTACACCCTTTTGTATGCTCTTGTATCTCTGCAATGGCTACTGACGTGTTATTTATAGACGATAACGCTTGTCCGTACTGAGCAGGACAGGTAAAGAATTATCTGGAGCTTGAAACCGCTACATAGATAGCGTAAGCTGCAAAATCGCCAGACAAGGACCTTATAAATCATCAGTGAGATATGTTGGGAAGACGAATTGCAGGTTGCAGTGTATGACCAGGTACCAACTTCGAGCCCAAGTAAGTGATGCACATGGAATGCAGGTTGCAGTCTGCCGCCAAGCACCCTCCAGGAAGTGCATAATTGAGGAATTTAATTTGCGCACATATTTGGTGGGCATAATATCGAGGCTAATTAAGAAGTGGTTTGTCTTATGACTCGTTTTTAATTTAGATGGTAAGCAGGAAGCCATCTCATTAGGTGGCGCGAATCAGACGTGCCATAGAAACCTATTAAATTAGTTTTTAAATGGTAGAGTCTCAAAGCCAATTACCAGCTGGGGCATTTTATTTTCCGTTATTCCTATCAGTTATCAAAATTAAATCCAATATGTAATCAGAATATTGCAGTATCGCCTGCCTCCTGCCCACATTTGCTATTTGCTTTTACAGGTTCTTTACGTCTGTGGCAGACAAAATAATCCAAACAAGTGCCATTGAATGATTTTACAGCAGCATTAAACTCAAGTTTCGCTTAAATAATTAATAATGTTGAAAAATATAATTTCTCATGTGTGACGAGCATATTATCACCGAATTTCTTGCCATGTCGTCAAAATTCTATTCAGACGTCAAAGTTCATTCGATTTCGAAGATACTCTTACTTTCATCAGATGTACAATTACTATGACTTTTCTATGGAAATTGATTGGCATATTTTTAAACACTTTGAGTTAGATGGATGAAATTTGGTATGGCTTATTGTAAACGTGTATTTCTGTCAAATTTTGAGCAAATTCTATTCAGAGGAAGTCTTCTTAATTATTCAAAAATAAATTTACTTGGTGACTTCAGAACAAAAGATAAAATTCTATACAAATTCAATTGCAGACAATTACCAAATTGTAAATCAATTTCAACAAGAACTTAACATCTGTTCATCCAGAAGCATGTAAACATTGTAACATGAACACATTGACTTAATTATCTGATTTCGTATATAATTTTGTGACTAGTAGGAAGGAAAATATATAATCAGACAGCAGGTGTGAATTACGGGCAATTTACACAAACATATTAAAACAAGGTAATATAAACTGAGTATAGAGGTATACTTACGTAAAATTCTACACTGAATAAGAACTTTTGCTGTAACCCGAATATGAATGGCACTCGAGTCAACAGTTTAAAGATTCTAGCTAATGAAATATTAATTTTTTAAAAAATAGTGTAATTATTTATCATTTCGTGTATTTTTATTGCACTAATTCGTTCAGTGAATTAAATAAACTATCATTTAGTTGTATGAAACTTATTCCAAAACGCATATTATTTTTGCACTAAGCGCCCTTTTTTCCAGCCGTCTTTGCCAGTGAGTAATCTTGATTAGTTGAGCAGGAAAAACAAATCACGTGACACTGGAAATGAAGTATTCACGATATATTTTATCAATAGCTTTTACAACATAGAGAAAAAGTACACGTAGATTGGAAACTTCGATTAGCAGTCATGAATCAGCTTCATAACTCGTAGCAGGTGATTAGCTTTTTTTAAACCAATAATTTGACTAAGAGTATATATTCTTACTATCACAGTGCCAATTGAGGCTTTTAAGAAGCACATAACTGTACGTCTGGTTTAAGCTATTTTGTAGGGAGCTATTTTAAGATTTAATTTTTTTTTTTTGGATAGATATCAGGGTCATTTGTCAGTACTAATAAGTAACTAATTGCTGAATCCCGAGCGATTCGAAAGAGATATTACATAGAAAGCAAAGTTAATGCTAAAATTAGTAAAAAAAAAAAAAAAAAACCCTAAGGATTTAGAATTAAGACTCATGTCAGGAGACATATTAATAACTATATTAACACAAAATGTTAATAACATTATAACAATATCTTCTTGATATTGTCCAGCATTTAGAATATAGATTAACTTCTTTGAAGATATCTTAAAGAATATCTTAATAATAAAGAGTTTAGTTTAGTTATATTAAAGACCCGGTTTGAAACAAAATTAGGGCTATTTTCGGACGGATCTCGTAATTTTTAACCCCAGTCAGATTACGAAGACAGCACCTGAACAGGCACCCTGCTCTCCACACCACATCACATCACATCACACCAATAGAGGTAATAGAAATTTTGGGCTTAGCTACGCTTCTGGGCTTAGACTTCGGTTTCGGGACGATTTCATAGTTTCATTTATTGGTCCAGCACATGTTAAATATGGTTAAATATGACATTGTAGATTAAATGTCTTTCATTTGGTGAAATCTGGAGCTTCAGCAAAGAGAGCTGAGTCAGGTATAATTCTCGTTATCAAACTTGGATTCAAAATTATAAGGTTTGTTCCAAAACATTCTTCTTGCTATTTTCAAAGAGAGTGTTCATATAATCAAAATTAAATTCTACGGATAATTTTAAATAGGATGATATCCAGAGCGTGTGGACCCTAAAAGAATTTTCCTACCACCTCAGTGACTGTCCTTCTCTTAATAAGTTTAAATTTTGCTCTCGTTATATTATCACCTTCGTTGCGATACTTTTTCGACTTTTTCTTTAGTTTTTCGATAAAAATGAACCCGTTTCATCCTTTATTTATTGATGAATTAATTGAAAACTGTTAGCTCCTTTCACTTCTTTTCAATGGCGTAGTTCAATTAGTATTGTTCAATAAGTGCTGTTATTATTATTATTACTATTATTTTCTTTTTTCATGGAGATAATGTTCTCGCTCTCATAGAATTTCTCAAGATATTGCATTTGAGATATTTATACAACTTTGCACCCAGTCGCAACGCTACTATTTATTTATTTTTAAACTCACAACGTTGTTAAGCTTGAGATTATGATAGAAGTTGCAATTCCGTTAAATAACACTCACTCCCTGTCCCTATTTAAGTTCTCAAATTTTGAATCCTTATTTTGTTTCTGTGCTTATCGTCCAGGGGTTATTTTTATGTTAATACTCGAAGTGAAATGAAATCAGTCATTGTTTTGATTTAAATGAAAATGAAACCAAACAAGAATTTTTGATAAGGGAAGTGCGAAATAAATCTTCGAAATCTTGAAATTGCGGTTTTTAATATGACACAGAAAGTTAGAAGATATTTAATCTAAAAAATGTTAACTCCTACTGAAGAATCTGGACTTCGGGCCATTTTAAACGATTTTTCAGATTCTGATTTATTTTCATTGGCAGACACGGTGACGAAAAGACTCTTAAATATAATAGATAGAAATGGTTTGTAACATTTTGGACGATTGTTACGTTTATTGAATCTAGAAAATGTAGGGATTATTTAAACATATTTCATATCCTGCTAATTGTTAAAAGAAATATATTGCATGTAATGAAAATCAATTGAAATGAGTCTTAAAATTTCTTCTGCTAATCATGCAGACAAAATTTAAGACTTTAATTAATTCTTTACCAATAACATTACCTTAAAAAATTATAGTTCTTTAGTTACTGCGAAGGAACAATAGTTGATAAATAGAAATATTGGCATAATATTTAACTCTTCTGACAGCATGTAAGCTGTAATTTTAACAGCTTATTTGTTAGAAATATGATTGAAAAGTAATATACGCGTGTTGATAAGCATTATAACCATAAGAAAGAAAGTTTTTATCATTTGTAAAATAAGTTTATAAAGCAAAAAGTTGTTATGTTACAGCTTGTAAAAATGTTACAGCTTTTCTTGAGCTGCAATATATATATATATATATTCTTATACTCAAATTTATATTAGTTTTCATTCCATTCCTTAAAAATTATCTTGAAAACATTTAAAACTCTGAGCAATCATTTATAGTATTTGTTGTATGTTAATTTTGTTGTATAATCATACAATCTTTTAACAGTAAAGAATTAATGAGATCTATATCTTTCATTATTATTTAATTTTTCTCTAAGGAATTCAAAATCTGTGTAACAGGTTTTCATCTATTTACTCAATTTATTATCTGGGATTTTTCTGAAGATATATATTTATATTTGTTGGCTGTCGTGATATTGATTACTTCTCTTGAACAGAAATATGAAGCTTCTCGGTAAATTAATACAGTCCATGGAAATATGAAAAAATTCTTAAGATTAAATTAATTTTTCTACAAGAATCAATGCATAGTAGACTCACTGATCCTCTTTTTTCAAAAAAAAAAAAAAAAAAAAATTGTTTCATGTATAGATTTTTTATTTGAAATCTTTTGAATTAATTGAATACTTTCGAAAAAGGATAACAAAATATTAAACAGAAATTATAAAAAGGAAAAATTCTTAGAATAAAATTAACGAAATGAATAAAATGGTAGTAAAGAAGTTAAATATTCTTTGCAATTTGATTCTTTTTTTTCTTGGTGCCACCTACAACTACATTATATCTAATAAAGTTTTACTTCATTGAAAAAAGAAAAAAAGAGTAATATGTATGTTTAATCTTAATTTAAAATATTATCCTCATAAAACATGATCTATTATCAAAAGTGAAATTAATAAGAACTTATCTGCAATATTTATCATTTTTTTAAAATTTATCTTGTATATATATTTTAATTTTATTGACATGTTGATGATATTGATTTTCTGTAGATTGGTTTAAGATATGCTAGGTTATTTGAAATTTATGTGGATCAAAATTTTTGTTACATTTTAAGTTTTTGTAAGTGGTATTAATAATAATTTTTCTATTTATTAATTTTATTATATATTATAGTGAATATCAAGAAGTTATTACATTTCATTTAATTCATTTATTGAAACTTAATAGAAAATTGACTTATTTTTCTTTACTTAGTGTACTGAAATTTCATTAAAAAAAGCTTCAACAAATATAAACATAGTATCTTTCCAGTAAAGGGGAGAAAATCAGGAAGTTGTATTTTTTTAAATGAAGTTTAAATTATTTTTATTTGACTATTTAATGCTGTATATAAAATTTAAGTATTTTTTAAAAGTTTTCCCTATAAATTTGATTGTAATGTTATTTCTATTTCTATTTTAGCTGCTATCCAAGCAATATTATCATGTTTAGAAAAGCCATCAGATCTTCTAAGACGACAAAAAGTGACAAAGAAAATACTCTTCAGTTATTTACTTAAAATAAAATCTTTTGTTTCCCCAGAATCTACTAAATCTGATTTGGTGAAGATGTGTCTTAAGGAATGGCATTCAATTGAAGAATGCAAAGTAATTTTTTTTCCATTATTTTTTTATTTAGTAAATATTTTAACTGTCTGTATATAATTGATATATATGATATTTTTTGACTGAAATATGATGATTATTATTTTTAATTATATTAAAAATTTGCATTCTTTGGAGAATATATTCTGACAACAAGCTCTGTAAGTTAATAGGGTCTTGTGGCTGTCACTGTCATAGAGTTGATGATTCATGATTTTGTAACTGATTTCTGAATATATATATTTGTGTATATATGTATAAAATAAATTCAATATATTTTCATTTAAAAAATAATTATTTTTAAACTACTTAAATTCAAAGTAAAAAGGTTGTGGTGATATCTTAATTAGACAGATAACATCTACGGGACATGAGCATGCTTTTGCCCTGTGGTTATGTTACTGGCTTTCAAACC
>JAPMOQ010005640.1:222374-271606 GCA_026543055.1 Argiope trifasciata
ACATGAGCATGCTTTTGCCCTGTGGTTATGTTACTGGCTTTCAAACCAAAAGGTCCCAGGCTCTATGCTGAGCCAACATCTACCTCCCACAAGTTTTAATTTTTAGCTGTGCATATTTCTAGCTTTTCTTCTCAAGGCTCCAATTCTCTAACTTTAATTCCTAGCACTGAGTTATAATGTCATATGTTAGCAAAATCATTGCTCAGCAATTTTTTTAGTAATGTCCTCTACTCACATATACACAATTTTAAATACTTTCTTACTGCCTTTTTATGTTGCACTGTGCTTGAAAACATAACTTTGAATAGCTTAGCATTTTTTTGCTAAAAGTTGAACTTTTTGTCTAACAATAAAGGGGGGAAATAAAGCTGGGATTTTTAGAAACATGAAATTATATTTAAAAAAATTATTTGGTTTATGACATTGTTTTCTAGAATCTTGAAGAAAATTCAGTCCTAACATTAAGCCATTACTTCATTTATTTGAAATGAGAGGGATTAAAGACCTAAAAGCAAATTTTAATTATAGTTATTGGATATTATTACCAACTAACCGCCTTTGGCGACCAGCTGGTTCCCCATGGTAATGCGTTCTAAAATTTTCAATTAAATCACATATTCATTAGCCTTGAAGTGATTCCGGGCATTGATTGGCCTGAAATTAATATTTTCTAGAAGATGATGAACGGAAAGTCCTAAAAGAACACGTTTTCTTAATAATATTCTTGAATTTTATAAATCAGTCAGTTTTAACTACCGGTTATGCTTTCAAAATATAAAAAATGTTTTTTTCGGTGATGTTACCCAAATATTAAATATGTTTTTTTAAAGAAAGAGAAAAAGGGAAAAAATTATTGAATTAATGATACAGATATTGCAAACGATTATAGAAATATGCCATTAAATCGGGATTTCAATGCATAGCCTGTCTAAATTCTATCAAGTTGACCGTAAATAAAGAAGATTTATCGAATTAATGATATAGATATTGCAGACGATCATAAAAACCTTTGCTTTGCATTTATTTTTTTAGAAAATATCACATTTTATGTTTCTTTTATTTTATCCAGTCACGTGTTAAAAGTTGCATTTCTTTAGATTTATTTTGCGATGATAGTTTTTTATTCGAACTTCCGGCATTCTTTTATTTTATCCAATCACGTGATAAAAACATGCTTAAAATATTTCTTTAAAAATTCATTAAAAATAGAAGCTTACATTATAAATTAAAAAAACTGATACCGTTAGAAAGCTAATTTTTTAATCTTTAAACTGATATAAAAATCATGTTTGTGCAATAATATTTTCGGAAGTTATAGCGGAAAAACTTCGAAATTTCGCTTAAATTTTAATTAATTCAAATTCTACTTAAAAATTCGAAAAAAGGGCTCCGAGGTGCACATACCCGACCTCCAAGGTATACATGTACCAAATTTCGTTGCTCTAAGTCCAATGGTCTGGCCTGTAGAGCGCCAACACACACACACACACATTGAGCTTTATTATAAGTATAGATAAGTTTGAGCCCTAGGAGCAAAACTTAATCAAAATTTGCATGTAGGAGTATCAAAGGAACTAGGTAATCTTTTAACAATTCAAAAAAATAATGATCTATTTCAGGAAGAAACCCAGAGGAGCAATATAACTGGGAACATAGAGAGAATTTTTAGAGATTGGGAACCATCAGAGAAACCTATTCTAAAACTAAAGTTTTTATTTATTTATTTGCTTGAATCAAGAGTGTGCTTCTCTTTTATCTTAAGAAGCAATATTGACAACTACTGAAAATAAATCATTTAATGACAGTCAGAAATAGACATCATCCACATTTCTGTGCATCCATCAGACAGTGAAATGTTTACATTCGAATTTCCAAAGGGCCGATATTCTATCTACTTACAATAGCTAGCTCCATATTTGAGAAATATGTCAAATCTGAAAGACAGCTGTTATGTATCTGTTTTATAAAGGATTTTACTTCAAATTGTGCTGGCTATTTTGAATTAACTAACTATCCTATTAATTGTCTTATTTTTAAATTATATGGATTTATTAATATATATATTTAAAAATTTGGTATTTCACCTCGATTTTATTTATAATTTAATCCTTAGACACACACAAAATAAATTTTCTAAATTTTTTTTAAATTATGCAATTAATTGAAATGCTTAAGGTCTAAGGGAAGAAAATATACCTTTAAGAAAATTTATAGTGGATTGCACCATGCTAGAGGGGAGAGGGCTAGAGTACCTCTGCAAAATGCCAATATATTCTTCGTATGAATAATTAATACTTTTAAATTCGTTTTGTAACATTCATTATTTATTTTAAAAAATACAAAAACTGACAATATTATCGAAGAAATCTACTTATGCAATCATACAACATGAAAAAAAAATTATAAAAGGAAATTAATCAAAATTTAGACTGTTCCTTGAGTTTGAAGGTTCATTTTCTAAATTCACATTTTGGAGTACTTTCCTGAGAATTTGGGTGCTGTTAGTGAAGAGAGGGGTGAGAGATTTCATCAGGATATCCAAAAAATGGAAAATCGTTATCAAGGAAGATGGATTACTTCAATGATGACAGACTTTTGTTGATGCTCTACTGCGATGAACCAACAAGGGCATATGGATGGAAAAACCGCGAACACAGCATGACTGGTCAAAAGAGACAATGACACAAATAAAAGGTGGCTTTTTTTTACATACATCATCATTATGATTGTTTAAAATTAAATTTAATTGAATTTAAAGTTAGGTACATAAAATTAAGTGTATCAATATAAAATTTCTTGTACCAAAATTAATTTGTTACATTTAGGCAAATTAGCCTAAAACACACAAAAACCACAAAATTATGTGGTAGTTTTCATTAAATTTTTGCCCCCCCCCTCCCCAACAAATTCTTGATGGGCTTAGCTGTGATATTATGAAGTATAAGCCACAAATTTAATTTAATTAAATACATTTTATAATAAAAAACGTTTTAAATTTGTCAATATGTTTCATAATTTCGATTTTTTTTTGTACATATTACAAATTTTGAAAATTGCATTTTGCAAAAAACCCTGACATGATGGAAAAAAAACTAATGTCATATTCAGATTCAGTGAGGAAAAATACATAGGAATCAATTATCAAATGTTAAAAAACATGACCCATGCAGGCCTGTGTTATCAGCCACTTGACTGAAATAGTCAGGGGAAGGAAAATAGTGCTAACGCATTTCAAATGATAGAGAATCTCATGCTGTAGGTGCACAGTGGTATGTCTTTGAAACCACCTAAAAAGTGGTCAAATATGAAAAATTTGCGATTTGATTTGAAAAAAATGTATGTTGCAGACAGCTTTCATACAACAAATTTATGAATACATTTTGAATTTGTTTGTTTTTTGCTTGCTGAAAAAAAAAGTTGAAAGTACTGTGAAAAAGCATTAAAAATAATGCATTTTTTTGTACGTTAGTGGAATATTAACTAGCGTGCTCTCATCTACAGGCAATTATCAAAGTTAGAATATTATTTTAGAGCCTTTGGCTTTGATCAGAAACACCGCACATTTAGAAATAATTTTTGGAAAATAGTGGTTTTGCTGTGAAATCACCGCACGTCAAAAGGTAATTGCATTATTGCAATAATAATGTAATAGTATTCCAATTTCTTAAATCGTTAAATTTGGGACAAATTACAATTTAGGTTTAATTTTACATTTATGCTGTTAATGAAAATAATTTAAAAATAGGGAAATTTTTATTAACAATGCTGCTGAGGAGAATATAATTTAATCATTTCATCTAATTTAATGAATATATATTTATTAACATTCAGAATTATAGTAGAGCATAAAATTTAATCACTATATCTGATTTGTTGCATGTATTACAATTTGTAATAAATTAAATATGCTGATAATTCTTTATTAATCTAACTTAAATTTTAATTAATTTCCTAATTTTTATATTAAATTATCCCTAATTTTTTTATTTTAAAATTTTCTCTTGTTTCCTGATACAAAACCCACTTTTTTTACTCTCTATACTACTATTTTTAAAACACTATAAAAAAAATTGCTAATGTTTTGGTTATCATTCTGCAAGAGAAAGGGGAAAATTAATAAGACCTACTCATTTCTTTAAAGATGCCTAATGTTTCTTTCCTTAATTGACTTATGTCAAGGAAATCCATAAAAGAACCTCTTAGTGAATGTGCTAACAGAGAAATTTCTTTTGCTGTTGGCACTTGTTAAGAGTACTCTTATGTTGCCATGTAAATACATCTTATTGTTCTTCCTTGTGAACAAACCATGACCTCACCTGAAAAAAATGAAGTTAAGTGTCTTCATTTTGTCCATGCATATGCAAACTTATATTATAAATAATGTCTGAAAGTGTTTTTTCTTTCTGAGTATTCCAATTGATTGTCATAATTTTGTTAAAAAAGTTTTGTCTTTGATAGAAAAGGCAGTGCATAACTAAACTTTAATTCTTGTTGCTTATACGATTTTTACCTTTTCAACTATAATGAACTTTTTTAAAATTCAGAAAGAAAAAAAATTGAACCATTTTATTTATTTTTAAATTTAAGTCAGTTGAACTACATGTCATTAACAAAGCTAGAAATAATTGAGGAGTTTTAAATATTCTAGTTAAACTAGCTGTAAAATGTTGACCTTATATTGTAATACAGAACTAATTTATTATATATAACTGTATGGTGTACCAGATCTTTTTCTTCTTAAATGTCTTTTTGTAAAATAATCAAGTATATGATGATATTAAAAATTGTATTGAAGTATAGATTAAGAAATATTAGCTATTTCTAATAATTTTTTTAAACTTTTATTATTTTTATATGCATTTTTTTCTCTGAGTATTGGAAGATTAGTATGATTCTTTTTCTAAATTACAGAATCTTTAAGGTTTTGTATGGATGTTATTGCCTTTATTTTCTTTCACATTTTTTATTCTATGTAACTTTAAAAAATTGCTCTTTGTTGAATAAAATGCTGCTGAATTTTAAAATCATACTGAGCATATTCAATTTTTTAAAAAATTGTTAAATTAGAGTTATATATTTGCATTTACTTCATACAACTAAATATTGCATTCTATTTTTAAAAATGTCTAACATCACTCTTTTCTTTAATTTATATTTCTAAAACATTATTCATTGTATGCAACAAAGAAAAAGATAAGGCGATAAGGATCATTTCCCACTTTTCTCAATGATTAATAGGCCAAAAATAATATAATTAATTAACGTAATTCGTTCGTAACATAGTTAATAATAGTGTAGGAATAATTTAGTGCATAAAATATTTCTTGTGTAAACTAATAGATCAAAATATCAGGAAAATGAAATATTTTCCAATCTCCAAAAATATTAAAAACGTGGTGAAATTTTATTTTCATTATCGCAAATTTTAAAGAAATTTATTTTGTTTCAGTTAGTTAAAACAAATTATGAACGAATACTTACTTTATTTACATTTAAGGATAAAATTGAAGTCAGATTCTTGATAGAAAAATATATTCTTGCATTTTTATTTATTCTATCGTTAAACGAGGTGTATATGGTTGGTTATCATATACTATGTACCAGTTATAGAGTAAAATTTAAACAAAATCAAAAATTTTAGGAACGAATTATTTAGTTTTTCAAGCAAGTTGTTTTATAATTGAAAACATGGAAATTGCTTTTTTTATTAGCCAAATTTTATTCGGTTATCTATAGCTAATTTTTGATTTCTTGAATAATAGTATTATTTATATGAATTGTGTATCTGTTACTATATCTACTAATATATATATTTTGTTTATGTTACAAATAAAATACATCTTTTTAAATAGAATTTAAAATTAATTTTTCAAAATGAGTATTTTTCATTTTTTAGAACACTGATTATGAAAGTAATGAAAATAGTTCCACTGTCACCAATCCAAAAGTGTCACAAGTTTCACTGGAAAACAGTTTTGATTTGTTGAAGGCCATGGGGACACAGTTTGCTGGATGGTTCTTTCCTATTTATAATACACTTCAAGATTTTGGTCCTGAACATTTTTGGGCAGATTGTAAATTAATGGGTGAACTAAAAACAGCCAGAGATAGAAAAGAGGTTACTGTTGTTGGAGCCAATGAAGTCGTTAACTTTCTGAGAAGTTTAATAGTGAATGACAGATTTTATTTTGACGCCAACACTTCTCAGGACTCTGTAACAAGTGAACAGGACCCTCATGGACTAGTTAGAATATTAGTAAGTGGTGTGGTCCATCAAATGTCCAATTGTATTGGTTTATTTGATTGTTTTTTTGGATTGGTAAGAAATCCTGCTTATAATGACAACTGGAAAATCAAATGGATTCACATGAAAATACACGTTAACAGTATCAATGAAGGAAGTCTTCCACCTCCTATTCAATTGCCTAGCATTTGTCAAAGAGCTTGATTATTGAAAAAAAATTTTAATAAAAAAAAATTCACTATTTTACTGAATTTCCACACATTTTCTTTTGTTAAAATTGTAACTACTGCAGTAAGTATGTAATTATCATTTTTCTTTGTGTTACAAATTACTAATATTACCCTGCTTTAGAAATTGTGTATGTTTAATATAAGGCTTATTAAGTACCTTTGTTAGGGCTTATTTCATTTTTTAAAATTAATATTATATTCTTCCTTTTAAATTGAAAGTATTGCTTTGCTTTCATTTCTTGATATAGTAGTATTCTATTAAATATTTCTTAAATTCCTCTTATTGTACTATGAATTCCAGATTTAAGGATGATATAAAATTGCAATTATTACTTTGTTAGAATCTAGTAAAGATATTTTCAAAAAAAAAAATTCTAAAGATTTGTAAAAGATTTTCCCAAGATTCATATTTGTTTCTTTACTTTTATTACATATACCTATGTTTTTAAAATATATATTTGAATAATTCTAAGAGTGAGTGTTAAAAAGAATCTGATTGAAGTTTGTGATATGTTCCTTCATTTAAATTAAACATGTTTTCTTTATAATATAATTTCAATAATAATAACAGATTTGCCACATAGCAATTTATTATTTTATTGTTCTTTAGTTAAAATTCTTTAGCTTTATTAAAAAATCTTTTTTTTTTCTTCACATGTATGATATTTGGTATCAATTTTAATTATGATTGGTATATTTTTGTTTCAAATTAGAAACTATTACTTACACCAGAATTATTATTTATAACATTAAAAAATTTTCAATACCTGCAGCAGTTTACTTTTAATATTTAAAATGTATATTCATAAAGTGCTTAAAACTTCATTAGACAAATGAATAGACAATTACTTTATGCAAAGGAGCATATATTGTAAAGTTTTTAATTAAATAAATTACAGATTTCAGTGATTTTGAACTTAATGTTTTGCAATAAATTGTATGTATATATCAGTTTACATTTCTGACTTTTTTTCAATTTACATAGGGAAAGCTATCGATTTGACCCAGTTACATTTTGCAACAGCTTACCAATTTATGTTTATAATATTAATATGGCAATAAACTATTGTAAAGTTAAATTTTGTTATTTACTATGCAATAAAAAATACTTTAATTTTTGCTCTTATTTTGTAGACAAGTGTCCTAGGCTATTTAAAATAATTGCAAAGTTGTTTGCCATCACCATTTCTTTTTATGCCAAATTGTAGCATGATGCCACCACATCAAATATCCCTTAATTTATGTAATATTGTATAAGGAGACTTATTTTGAAAATATTAATTCAATTTTTTTATTTCTTAAAATAATTAAAATTTTATATAAACTAGGATTTTAAATCAATTTAAAATAAGGAAATCATCCTTGAAATGCATTTTAAAGGAAGATGACTTGGATTGTATTTATGTTAATACTTTAAAAAACAATTGTATTTCCCATTCTATGGAATATTTACAACAATATTAAATATGGTTTAATTAAATCAAAAGTTTGAGTTTAAGTATTGATGTATCATGCTTTTGAACAGCTACAAAAGTATTCTTCATGTGGCTTCATGTTAGGTAGTTAAATTTTGAATACTAATGCAATTTTTTTTTTAAATGAACAAAAGTCATTCACTCTAGAAAGTAAGTTTTATTCTATACAAAAAAATTTGAAGCAGGTGAAGTTATCACCTACAATCAAAGCTCAATGATTGGAACTTTATAAGCTAAAAGAAGTAGAAAGTGTTGAAGGAAAAATCAAAAATTCTTATTTAAAATAAATAGAACAAGTTCCAAACATAGAGTTACTGCATTAGCCACAGACAACAAGTATTTCCTTTACATGAAATGGCAAAGCCACATTTATGTATATAAATAATTTAAATGCATTTGAAGAGTATTTAAATATATTCTATCTACATAGAAATGGGCAGTATATTGTAGATACTTTTTCAAAACTCGGCATATGTCTTAAAATAATATAGCTTTTTTTTTGACACAATAAACTTCACATTACTTATAATTTTTCTTCTTATACATAGTTTTCACTTTCTATTATGATTTTTTTTTAAATAAAACATACAATTGAATATATATATCTATATAATTAAATATATTAATAATTTTGAGATTTATATACAAGAATATATGAATAAAATCTCCGAAGAACTTTTCTTATTTTAAATTTAATCAGTGACTAAAATGTCAATGTGTAAAACTTTATTATATAAAATCAACTTCACAACTTAGCTACATAAAACAAGCTAAGTATTGCCATAGTTACCACAAGATGATAAAAAGTACATTGCAATAATATGATAATGAGACAAATATTTTTATGATAAGCTTCGAAAATGAAAAATAGTCCTCTTTGCCTATAAGCAAACAATAAAGAAAATTCAAAGAAAGCAATGGACATGCTCATTCAAGCTATGCCATAATATGAATGTACTTAAATAATAAAAAAAATTGAGCCAAAATAAAAGTATGCATTTCAATAATTCAAAGTTTTAATACACACTCATATAAAAAGAAAAACATTTAAACACATAACACTAATAAATACACAAGGTTCTTGTGCAAAAGAACATATAAAATCTACAATTACATTTAAATTGAAGCAATATTTGATTTCAAATTAGAAAGATATTCTTAAATCTCAATAATACACTGGACACTGAAAATAATCCATTGTGAATCCTATTGAAAACTTCAGTAATATACAACTAAAATATTTTGTTCTCTGAAAATCTAAATTACTTTTGCTAAATAGCTAAATGAGTATTTAAAATAGTTTCTTGAAAATATTTAAAGGTGTCATATATCAATAAAGAAGATTCAACTGCATAAGAACTTTTAAAATAGATATAATTTTTTATTGACTTTTTAGTTGATGCTTAAATTTTTTTTTGTTGTTGAAATTTACTAAAGCATATATGAAACTAAAATTTTCTTCTGACTTATATCTTTATAAACTGGTTTTCTAATGAAAATTCTGACATGATCTTTATGTGTCTATTTAGCATAATATTTTGAATTTCATATTTATACAAAAATCATCTTTATCAAAAACATGGTCAACTTTAAGAATCTGGGATTTCTTTGTTAAAGCAGAACATATTACTGCATTTTTCATCAAACCTTCCATCATTTTATTAACTTAAATACTTATATAGCAAAAAAAAGAAAAAAATTATAGGAAATTTGTAAAATTTTTTATGCAATTGTGAAATAATCTGATAAATCAATATAATACTAATTGTCAACATAAAAATATTTTTTTGATAAAACTATACAATATAAATATTCCAATAAAATTGAATTTTTTGAAGTGCAAACACAAACCACACACCAGAATAAAACAGTATAAAAGACAGTACAAAAGCTTGATGTCACATAATTTTAAAAAGACAATACACTGTACAGAGAACTAAACTATTACACACAATTACCAAGAGAAGAAAATATTCAGATTACTTAATGTTATTTGTGAGTGTAATGAAGAAAATGCAATCATTTTCCATGTACAGGGTGATTTAGAATTTATAGACAAAACTTGCAAAGGTTGTAAAGTACTATAACATATCTTTGTTTAATTTTTTTGTATAAAAAGATGTGGATTAAATTACTTATTAAAGCACAAATATATAAAAAAAATATGATCAAGAACATAAATTGTTTACTAATTTTAGCAATGATGTTTATTTAAAATCTCTAAAATAGTTGAAAATTGCATCCACAAATGCTTGGCAGTGCTATATAATTTTAAAAATGCCAAATATTTCTCGCAATCAGTTTCAACCATTTTTGCTCAAAAATATGTATCAAGATCTCCATCAACATTTCCAAGCATGATTACTGGTGGTGGATACAATTTTGATTAATTTTTCACAAGTGTTGTTGCAAAAAAACATTTACAAATGATGCTATCATTCAATAATTTGTTTCCACTGATTTTTTTTTTTTTTAGTGTTTGTGCCACAATAGGCAACTTCTTCTTCTCATAAAGATATTCTTTAATTCTAAATTTTTCTACCAAGTATGTTTGTCATATAGCAGTCTACCAACCCTTAAAGTTAGGGAAAGAAGTTTTCAATTACCCTGTATACAAAATTTTAAGTGGACTTTGTTCATTTGGTCATTAAAGTTTATTCAACTGGGAATGAAAAATCTGTACAGTACACATACAAGTACTACAACAGCAAAATTTGTAGATAACTTGAAATTTTTAAATCTAAAACTACTCACACAGTGAAATACACTTAAATTGGCATCTGCTAGAAGATTAACATTTGCACAGAATATGTACATACTTTTGTACTTTATCAAGCTTCCCTTACAATTTTCTTTTGCCTCAAACCTTAATAAAAAGACATAAAAAATAAAAACTTTTTAAATAAATTTAGCAGCCTTGGTTTTACATAAATTCTCTGGAGAAGGGGGAGGGCAGAAATTTCATTTATAAGAAGAAAAAAATTTACTAAACAAATTATGATTAGTTGAAAATTTATAGTCTTTAATATGCATAATTTCTTAAACAACACAAAACATTGTGATTGGCATAAAAGGGGGGGGGGTCACTACTAAAAATGAGAATAAAAATAAAACTTTGAAACTGGACTGTACAAAGGGCTAAGTCAATTGCATTGCTTTATAAAATAAGCAATTAAAAATATCCTATAAAGAATTTCAATGACTTTTAAAACTACACAATTATATGTACAAAGTAATAAGATATATTTTGAAGATAAAATAAGCATACAGAATATTTTAATGAATATTGTGGCTACAAAACTATTTTAATTTCAGCTAAAATGTTTTAAAATAATTTAATAAGTTTAGACAAGTTTAATCCCAAATTATAAATTAATAATAATTTCAATCTGTTAAAACTTTCTGAAACCACTGTAAAACCTTTCTAAAAATAAGATATTTATTTAGTATTAATAATTCAAAAATGCATCCAAATCCTTTTAAAATATTAATCAAAAGATGTTATTTCAATCAACTTTTTCTTTCATCTAAAAATGTTATTAAATAATGCATTTAAAGAAAAAAATTCTAAAATATTCTAAAAAAATTCATATAAATCTTTTAACAGAGAGCTAAATTAAATAAGTTTATCAAAGTTTAAAAAAAGTATGCTTTAAGTAAATCAAAATAATGAAAATAAAGGTATGTTTCAATCAGGGTTTGGAGCAATTTTTATAATAATTATGAAAAAATATTATGAACTATACAAATTTTTTTACAAGCTTTGGCAAGGAAAAGGCAAACATAATTTAAAATACATACAAACATTTTATTTTTATCATTTACATTCTTTAACAATAACAAATTTGTGCATACACACAGTTCAGAAATATTACATCTTGTTTTTCAGATTAATGCATTCTTGAAAATACAATAAATACTTTGCCTCATCCGGTAAAAAGCTATTAAATATTGCAAAGGCAAAAATAAAAATTTAAAGCTGTAAGATCTAGAAACACATCAATATCATAGATTCAACTATAGGTAGAATGATTTAATTTAACATCAAATATATATAAACATGTATAAATATTAATACAATGTTATGAACAGTTGGATTTCCTACACATTAACAAACAAACAAACAAACAAAAAATAGGTTCAATGTCCTTTAATATTCTTTTAAATAGAAGAAAATGGTCTCTCACAAGGTATAACATTCCAAAAAATCAGAGCAAAACACCAAGACAGAAGATTTACAGAAATATATTATCACAGATGTCTACACATCAACAACATCGCTTCTTCATTAGTAAGGGGAGGTGGATGGTATTCACATTCGTGAGGCTTTCTGCTGTATAACCTAATAATAAATAAATGAAGGGGAATTTTTTAAAAATCAATTAAAACAAATATAATTAAACATCCAAAAAATTGCTATTAAAACATAATTCTAGAAATCCTTATATATAAGATAACTTAAATACTTGGCACAGACACCAAAATTGTAAATCCACAAGAAATTTAACTTGTAGCATGATAATATTAATACATAATTTAGATAAGTCTAAACCAAAACTTTCTGGCATAAAAAAATCTTTAATAAAAAATTAAATTAAGTTTTATTTAAATGTAACTTGTTAATTTTTAAATTTAACATAAATCTATACTTATAATAAAGCTCAATGTGTGTGTGTGCGTGTGTGTGTGTTGGTGCTCTACAGGCCAGACCGTTGGACCTACAGCTACCAAATTTGGTACATGTATACCTTGGAGGTCGGGAATGTGCACCTCGGAGCCCTTTTTTCGAATTTTTAATTAGAATTTGAATTAATTAAAATTTAAGCGAAATTTCAACGTTTTTCCGTTATAACTTCCGAAAATATAATTGCACAAACGTGATTTTTACATCAATTTAAAGATAAAAAAATTAACTTTCTAACGGTATCAGTTTTGTTAATTTTTAACGTAAGCTTCTATTTTTAACGAATTTTTAAAGAAATATTTTAACCATGTTTTTTTGAGCACGTGACTGGATAAAATAAAAGAAAACAATAACGGAAGTTCAAATAATAAAAAAAACTATCATCGCAAAATAAATCTAAAGAAATGCAACTTTTAACACGTGACTGGATAAAATAAAAGAAATATAAAATGTGATATTTTCTAAAAAAATAAATGCAAAGCAAAGGATTGTATGATCGTTTGCAATATCTAAATAATTACTTCAATAAATCTTCTTTACGGTAAACCTGATCGAATTTAGACAGGATATGCATTGGAATCCCGACTTAATGGCATATTTCTATTATCGTTTGCAATATCTGTATCATTTATTCAATATTTTTTTTCATTATAAAATGTGATAGTTTCTAAAAAAATAAATGCAAAGCTATGGTTTCTATAAAATCTGCAAGAGCACGTCAAATTGAAAAAATTAGTTTTTTTCACCGTGTTGCCATCATTTTGACGGAAGTTGAAATTAAAAAAATAAAAAAACTATCATCGCAAATTAAATTGGAAGAAATGCAACTTTTAGCACGTGACTAGATAAAATAAAATAAATATAAAATGTGATATTTTCTTTAAAGAATGCAAGGCGAAGGATTCTATGATCGTTTGCAATATTTAAATCATTAAGTGAATAAATTATCTTTATTTATACAGGATTGAATTTATACAGGATATAAATTCGAATTCCTTTCCAATGGCCAATTTGTAAAATATTATTAATAGGCATATATTTATTATTTATTACCATTAATTTGATCTAAATGAAGTAAATAATTACATTTTATGATGTTTGAGTTAAACAATGCATTTATGAATAATGATTTTTAGATTTCTTCAAACTTTGCTCTGTCACCCATATTTTACAAAATATTTTTATTAATATTTTAAATAAAAGTTGCTACATCAATCAGTCTACTAAATCAATCATTAAAACTGACTGATTTATAAAATTAAAGAATATTATTAGGAAAACGCTTTCTTTTAGAACTTTCCGTCCATCATCTCAAAGAAAATATTAATTTCAGGCCAATCATTGCCCGGAGTTACTTCAAGGCTTATGAATATGTGATTTAATTGAAAATGTTAGAACCCATTACTCATGGCGAACCAGCTGGTCGCCAAAGGCGGCTAGTGTTATTATATTCACCACAGTTTTTTTTTTTACATTTTTGTATTAAAAAAAAAAACTGTCAGGTCACAATTTATCAGGAAATACATTATATATATATATATATATATATATATATATATATATATATATATATATATATATATACACACTTACATACTTTGCCTGCCATTTTTTGAAATATTCATGATATCTATTAACTTTAAACTACTTTTTTAATAGTTTCTGCATTATATCTATTCATATAGTAGTAAGAGGAGAATTCAATTCAAATAATCAATATAAATTTAAATTTTTAATTAATGTCACATAAACTAAAAAATTGAAATGTATATATGTATATACAATATTTTAAGCTAAAACTGCCAATCTAATGAAAAGAGTTATGTATTCTTTTTTTCAATTATTTTAAATATGTTTATCTTGCATTTCATATTTATATGTGAAAGCAGCTGATCTCCTGGCATAGTGGTAGCATGTCTTGCCTGTGATCTGGGTGTCCAGGGTTTGAATCCCAGTTCAGGAATGGTTATTTTGTCTTCATCTGTGAGTAGTGTGAATGTGCCCCCCCCCTCTCCCTGTAAAAAGAGATTGTGCAAGCAAATGTGAAACCGTGAAGTAGCTAAGTTGTATTCTTGGCTCTAGTTGAAGCTACTAAAAAAACAAGGGACACTAATTTAGGCTTTAATCGCTGACAGATAACAGTCAGTTGTAAGGGGCCATAAGTAACAACATATGCACAAACTAAAATGATTTCATAAAATGATTTTATTAATTATTAATTTCAATCAATTATTATTTATTTTCCCCAGAAAGAATGTACATATAATTAGTATTTTTGAGATTTCTCTTGGAAGTGGAAAGTGATGGAGAGCTAGACACAATTGGAGACATATTTAAGAGTCATACTTATTTATGCAGAATAAAAATGTGGGTATTTTATTTTGTTTTTCTAATTATTTTGAACGCAATAATGGCGGGAAATCAACTAGTTACTGAAACCAGCTAGGTTTAATTTAATGCAGAAAAAGATGAAAAGTTATTAAGGGCATAAGTGAAAGTAGAAACAAAATGTGATATATTAGTAAAAGAAAGAAAATGCAAAAAGGGCTAGAAATAATGTCATATAATTTCTGCCTCTTAAACAATATTTTAATGTCTCATTACTTATATGCATAATATGAATGTAAAAAGTCACCCTATGTAAGTAGAAAGATAGAAAAGTATAGCTAACAAAAGATATATAACTATTTAAGATAACTAAATGAGACTACATTTCAATGTCATTTAACATAGATACACATTAAGAAAGCAAAATCCATGTTCAGTAACCAAAAATTAGGAAAAAATTTCATGGAATCTAGCTCTTATTAGAATATCAATGGATCATTCCTTAAATACATATTGCCCTCACCAATTCCTATTGAGTCATCAGAACAATCTTTAAAAAACATGTTTAAGGTGATATGAAATGTTTTATTTTAGACCAAGTTATTTTTTAAAGATGGTGTTGGTTTTCTTCTACAATACATAGCATGCTAATGAGATTAATATGAATTTCCTTGTTTATCTGTCCATAAAAAAAGAATTTATATTCTTACCTTAGCTCTATCAGTAGGTTCAAAATCTGAAGAAATGGATGATGTGCCTGGATATTCACGAGAGACAACACATAAAAACTCAGCATGATCCTCATTTCCATAATTGTAAGATGAGCCAATGTTAATGAGCTGCAAAATTTTTTAAAAAAATGGTATACTGAACTTAAATAATAAAGATAGAAATAGATATTTATTATTTTTCAATAAGTAAAGCTTTTTTCCCACCTTTACCACAGAAAAAAAAATCAAATTATACATTTTAAACACAAATCAATACAATTACTGGCATCTCACTCTTTTCTTTATACATTCTAAAATTGTTTCTTTGCCATAAAATCTTTTAATATCTTATTTTAATCTCTTTACACATTCATTTTGATTTTAAGTAATGTTTCTTAATATCCAGAATGATTATTACATACAACAAATTAAATATTACTAGAAATGGTAAAATCAAACAATGAAAAAATATACTAATTCCTATTCACCATTCAAACAATTCATTACTTAATATGAGTGAAATATTTGTTAACTCTTTATTGATTAATTTGAATGTCAACAACACAGAAACTATAATACTATGCAACACATTATAAATGTTCAGTCTGCAAAAATTTTGTAACATTAAATAAATGGTAAATTTTCTCTTTTTATTTCAATACATTGTATTTCAAAGAATTTATAATCTTCATAAAATCTAATCTTACAAATATTTTAAGAAATGCATTACTGAATTAAATGAAATAGTTTTTGGTCAAAGCAATTCTTCAACAATTACAAAAATGTAAGGTGTTGAAATCAGCTTATAAAGATAAGCATATTCAAATATAATGAGTGGTAACTGAATTAATTTTAATTTTGTTGTGAAACTTAGAAAGAGATATCATTATTTTAATTGCCCAATGAGGAAGGTACTCAAAATCAGATGAACTAGGTAGTTTATATATTTAGAATGGATTCCATATATATGTATTTTTTTTTAATTCTAATGAATCCAAAACAAGATGGATAGAATAAGTGGAGATAGACTTCCTAGCTATTCAGGAAAGAAACTAGCACACAAATGTCAAAAACAGAATGTGGTGGAACAGAATTCAGAGGAAGGCACTGACCCACCCTAGGCTATCAAGCCAAATATGAAAAACAAAAAAACACATAAAAACTTAATAAAAAGTCATTTAAAGTACCCTATTTAAAATTTATAAATGTGGTTCTTTTAGCTGTATTGAAAATTCCAACATCATTAACAAAAATATTCTAAATAAACACATTTGCAAAATAATTTTTTTTTTTTTAACATATAGCCCAGTAAAATCTCACCTGCTCAAATTTCCAACCATCAGACATTGTTGAAACCATCTGAGTGAGCTCATCTTCATGACACTGAAGAACTCTGTAAACATGCTTCCTTGAATCATTCTAATAAAAAAAGATTTTGTTAAATCTTACAATAGCCACAAAATTATACAGTTGTCAACATTTCACACTAAATATATAACACACAGAAAAGCTACAACTTTTAACATAAGATTAGAGCAAAAGTATAGAGAATATTTTTAACAGATGCTAAACACTATTTTGAATAATAAAGAATAAAATGATAAGCAAAAATCAATTAATAAACTATCTTTTTAACACCAAGGTTGTCAAACTTAAATACTAGCAAATGTAACTAAATAAAATCTAATAATATGTATGTTGGAAGCAAAAATAAAAACCTTCTGTTTTTATAGCAGCCAATGCTTATTTTGAAAACAAAATATAAAAATGAATAATGATAGTGAAAATATGCTTTCTTCCTGATGCTTGGCATCTCTTTGCTGCTTCAGGAAATATCTTACAATATTTAGTGATTATCTTCATTAATGGACCCAGGAAGAAAGTCAACAATTCTAATCTATATTTATTCTTTCCATAAGAGTAAACTATTTGCTGGCAATGATATGCAATTCCGAACATGGAAATTTCATAGTTACATGCAATTAGACATTTTAAAAAGAGCACTAAAATTACTAAATTATTATATATTCACTCCAAATTTCAATATATACTATTTTGCTTATTGAGCTGCAAAGATCTCATGACGAATTTAAAAACTTGTTTTACACATTGTTTATGTGCAAATAATCATGCATATAAAATAATTTTTTAATACAGGTTTAAAGTATTTTCCAAAAGCATTGACACACAAATAAAGTCCATAGAGCATCTAATAAAACATTTTTTTCAAAATTTTAAAGCAGATTCTGAATTTATCACTACTATCAATCCTCCTATTAAGGTACCATGCACAAAATGAAAATTAATATTTGCAAAGTATGAAACATTACACAGTGTATATATGTAATCAATGGTTTAACAGAAATAGACATCCTTTCTCTCTCTCTCTCTATAAATATATTACATAATTTGCATTTCAAGACGTATTATGCAACCCTTTTTTTCACCCTGCCTAAAACAATTTTTTTAAATGCTGAATTATTACTCAATAAACAAAATTTTCAAAATAGTCATACACTGCTTAAATGCAAGATGTATTACGACAGTTCAAAGATTTAACTGTCAAACACAATCAAAATATATTGATAAAATTATTGAATTATATATAAGAGCTTAGTATAATTCAAAGATAATCAAAAATAAATATGAGAGCTGTTATAATATTTAATACCTATATTTCTTGTTACAAACATGTTACTGCTTTTAGATTTAAGCTGGCAAAATTTGAGTACATCATCCTGATTGCTTATTCAATACACTAATATCAAATATATTTTTTTAACCAATTCATAGATATTTACACAATAAGAACCCTTCATAATCTTTTAATATTTAGATAAAAAGTATGAAATGTAACAACCTTGGTCATTTTGACATGTTTTTCCTTAATCTTTTCTTTTATTAATCTGATTAATTCTGTGATGTTGTAGAATTCTGCTTCTTCCAACACTCCTGAAAATATATATAAAATTAAATAAAAGGAAAATATTAATCGGTTTATGATTTTTTTAAAAGCATTTAACAAAAATTCTAGTTTAAACAATAATAGACTATCATTTGATGACTTTTAATTCCACTATGGTAACTGCACTCAAGTTTCTAAATTTTGTAGGAAAATATTAAAATATTTCAGAATGTTTCCCACATTTTTTTTTTTTTTTTTCAGAAATGAAATTTACAAAAAAGTGTATTTTAATATAATGCATTTTGTTTCGAACAAAAAGCTTTCAGCATGGCTTTCTGTTGCAAATTGTATGGCATAAAAACTACCATGTACCAAATGCAATACTGATTCATTGTATCAAGATTGGAACTTCATTCAGATCATATTTCAAGCAAATGCTTAAAATTTCCTGAATTTTTTCCCCCATAAGAGAGAGATATTCTTCTGCATATATGGTGAACTTAAAGTAAGAAAGGCTTATCTTTCAAACTTGACAGATGAGAATAGTGTAATCTTGAGGTGCTTAAGAAAGAATACTATTTAATGCATAAGTGATGTGATTGTTTGTAGTTTTTTTTGTAGATAATCAATTTGGATCTTCCTTTTCTACAATAGTAAAAACAGCAACTCACCTTCCTCTGCTAAATTTTTATTTATAACCAGTTTCCCATGACGAAGGTAATTTAAAATAGGCCCAAAGTACGAAGGATCTCTATCAATTAAATATGCACCAGTTTCATCCTATATAAACAAGAAAATCAAAAATTATTATTATAAATAAGTATTTAAATATAAGTCCTATTTGTCAACACAAGCCTCTTTTTTCTGCAAATAATTTTACAAAAGTAAGTTGAATTTCTCAAATTTCAAATGAAATTGAGTAAAATTAAAAAAAGAAAATTAAAGAGATCTACATCCTCTAATCACCTGCAAAGTTTATCTTACAAGTACAAAAAACATATGATTTTTCCATTTGATTTATAATTAATATTTAATTCAATTTAAAATAACCAAATCAAATAACAAAAATAATGGTTTTATAAATTCATAAAATACTATTAAGTCAATGAATTATTAAAATTAAGTGGCAAGATACAATTTTTGTTTCATTTCCTTATACTGCCAATGCAATATCCCTTGATAATATAATAATTTAAACTATTAGCTAAATTAAGCACTTATAACTGAGGAAGATTTTCCTGAAAATGCAAATTTAAATGATATAATAAATCTTAGAAAAAAAAATACAGTTTATATACAATTCAAATAAATTATTTTTAAATACATATGATGATATTGCCAAGACAAACCAATAACAAATTTTAAGAGGAAAAATCAATGTAAGTTCATACTATTACACAACATCACTTTTAAATTTATGACATTTAAATTATTATCAGTCAATCCATAACTGTTATTGAAAGTACACATTATATGTTATGCTGGCAATTAATTTTGAATTCACTAAAAAAAATGCCTAATTCAATTTTGATTAGAACTGAGTAGCCAGTTTTTGATATTTGTACACGTAATGAGATTCAAAGAATCCAACCTCGCCTTGGAGTACCGGACATGAAATATGTACAATTTAAATGATAATTGTCAAATGAATACATATTCAATTTAAAATATGAATATTTTCCCATTTGCAGATATTTAAAGAAGTGTCTGAATTGAAAAGAAACACTATTAAATAAACTAATTGGTCATTTCATATGAATTTTTTCCTTTTATAAATTTAACATTCATTCGTTAAATTTAATAAAATGTTTCAAATAACCAGTAAAAAGATTTATAATGTATTATTTATGCACAGATCATAAGAATTTTGTTATAATTAAGCAGAATGATTCATTAATTCCATGAAACGTTTAATTCTATTAAAAATTTTGGCACATATTTTGCTACATTTCAGTGAATCAATTCTCATATATATAAGGTTAAATTTTACAATTCAATTAATAAAATTATTATAATAATCTAAAAGAATCAACAATGTCTGACAAATTCTTCATAGCATAGCTCCGGATAAGTCTACACCAGTCAGCTAAAATAATTGGCTTTTAATAAGTAAAAGTTATGAAACTTTTGTTCAAAATAATTCCAAATGTTTGTATTGCACAAAATATGACCAAATTTAATTTTATATCTAGTAAAATACATTAATTTAAAAATAGTTTTGATTTTTTGATATTGATTTTCTTCTAAATTATTACTTTTAATCCCCTTCAGAACTAAATATACAAGCACCTTTTAAAATTTTCAACCATTTCATGCTATAATCCTCAAAGCTACAGATTATCATTTAAATTAAACAAATAAAAAGTAATATTCACAAATTAGTACTATTCACTAATTTGTGATTTTTCAAGATCACTAATTTAAACTTGTAATTATTTTTTCTGGCAAATGTGTAGCTAAATAATCCAATGAACATTTTAAGATTCGATCTTTAAAAAAACATATGCTTTCATGATTTTAGAAATATGCATATGATCACGTTTTTCAAGTTCAATTTATAAACAAAGGTTAACAGGGAATATATATATTACTGAAAATAAAACCTCTTAATATTTCCCTTAACACTTCCATATTTCATTGAACATATAACGAACTACCAGCGAAATGGGTGAAAATAACATGAGGAATGATAAATTCCAGAACAAGACATAATATCAACAATCACCTTATCAGAGTTTAAGTCTGGGTCTTCTTGGCATAACCGGTATAAAAAGGAGTTGGGGTCACGGCAGAGCGTAGTTTTAGTTGTCAAGAAATATGTCCCGCCGACATTTAATTTCACCCATTGAGTTTTTCTGTAAGACTTTTCATCGGCATCTTCAAAAGATTCAGATTCATTGCGGTCGCTGTGATTTAAATAATGTTTGGTAGCCATATCTTCACAAATCAAAATATCGATTATCAAACCTAAACAACAGAAACCATCCACCTCACGGTTCCAATCAATGTCACAGTTACACGGAACAAATTTGATGCCAAAAATGAAACCGAAACCTGAAAGGTAAAGTTAAAATTTTCTCTGACAGCATAAATATGTTCGTTTCAATCTTCAGCTTCCTCCAAGATGATAAAATCTCTAAAATATAATATTTTCATTTGCCTCAATTAAAGCTAACGGTTGGATAATCTTAGTAGATATTATTTTATTCCATGCACCAAAATGAATATTGATTTCCCAAGAAAAATCTTCAAGGAAAGAATCATTTTCTTCCATAACGATAACTTATGTAGGGTAGGGATGAGTATGTGACCACAAACTTCAGACTTCAGAGGCGATCTTACCTAGCCTAGAGATGCACGATTGTGACGGTATCAAAATGTTGTTTATGTACTACATGATGCTAAACGACTGCTATTTTAAGACATTAAACCTCAGATCCATGAGAAACTGACTTCTCAAAATTTTTTCCTTCCATTACTTTTTCTTTGAAAAATGTAGAAAGGAAATAGAAAAATGAAAAACTGACATAATAAAGCCCTAAAATTATATTTGAGTATCATTAAGCGCATACAATTTTATTGATCAAACTGAAAAATTTTATGTTTTATTAAGAATATAATAATATATATAATATGAATACAAAAGAGAGACAAGTAACTAATAACCAAATAACAAAATTAGAACATTGTAAATTATGTAACACTACTTATGAGATTCTAATTTTCAGAAAATATTATAAAACTAAGATGTAACATTAAAAAGTGTTAATTTTAATTAAAGATATTATTTGGCATGAATATTTATTATTAAATAAAACATTTCGATAGTTATTTTTAAATGCTGATTATATTATATTATTCAATGCTAGCCGCCTTGGGCAACCAGCTGGTTCACTAAGAGTAATGCTTTCTAAAATCTTTAATTAAATACTTACGTGCCTTGCTCTCTTTATAATTTCTCTGCCAGATATACTTTTTGGAGTTGCATGGTTTAATTCATGGACTTAATTTTTTTTTTTTTGTGTGTGAAATTCCTTTTGAGAACTTTCTATTTTTAGTCTTTTTTATTAGCTTTAGTTATATTAACGTCCCGTTTAAAGCAACACGAGGGCTATTTTGGGACGGACCTCGTAATTTTGAACCACGGTCAGATGACGAGGACGACACCTGAAATGGCAACCCCCTCTCCACACCAGCTGGAGGACATTTGGCCTGACAGATTTAACGTGCAACAGACCCCCCTCACACGACGGTTGTTCGGTGGAATCGAGTCTCGAACTTGAAACCCTTCGGTTCCAAAGCCGAGACTTTACCACCGGGCCACCGCGGCCCCGCTTCTATTTTTTAGTCAATTTTACTTTATGAGACATTGTTGTGTTGCATCAAAAATTACTTTCAATTAACTTTATTTAAATTGATTTGATTCTGTTATATGGTATAAGTTCCCCATGGACGGATCTAATTTTGACAGTTGCTCATTATTTCAAAATAAAAATAGCAAATATTTTTGACAATGCTATCTTTAACTGCTGTTTCCAAATAACATTTATTTCAATCATAATTTGAATTTTCAAAAACTGTTTTAAAAGTCTAAGTAAGGAAATGGAAAACTTTTAAAATAAAAAATTCTTTTTTTTTTTTTTTCTATTGGAATTAAAAATATACAGACTGTTTCTAAAAAAAGGGAAAAGCGTTTTCTTCTTTAAAGATCGACACTAAAACGTTCACTTCCAGCAACAAGTTTCTTTAAATAAAGTAAATTGTAAAAATACACTTTAACCTATGCGGGTATTGGTTATAAAAAATTTAATAAATTTTTACAGGGCCTTTGCAGTATAAAATTGCCAATTATTAATTTTTTTTTTTTACATTCCTCTATGCACACTGTCGTGGCTGGTTCGTGAGTGCTTAGAAATGAGTAGTCAAATAGAAAAACTTAACAAATTTATTCCAGATTCGTTGGAGTTACTCTGCGCAGTAACTCCTTCGCTAAGAACTAACATTCGAATATCTCACTCTTTCCATTACACTCGCGCTAGTTGCCTAGCGCCATCTATGAACATTTATTTAATAACGATTCAAAATCCATTCACTGTAAACTAGCGCCATCTATGAATGCTTATTTTGTTAACGCTTCGAAAATCCAATCACTACACACACTATAAGTTTCTTACTTCCATCTGTCTATGAAATTTTTAGAGGAAAAAATTATTCCTTCTGTCTTTTTTTCTCACTTCTGGATGGTTTTTGAACTAGTTTTTCAGCTGCATGAATTAGAAATGGTTTTGTTGTTACTTAAGGCACTTTACAAGTTCGCTGGCAGTTATCTGCCAGCGATTTGAGCCCAAATGAGCATCACTAGTTTTTTCAATAGCGTTAACAAGGGTTAAGAACATGAGTTACTTCATGCTTCACACTTGCTAGCGGAACCTCTTTTTACACTGAGGGGCACATTCACACATTTCACAGATAGAACACAGAAGAACAACCATGGCTGAACCCTGACTCGAATCCGGAGCTCCAAGATCACTGGGAAGACATGCTCCCCATATGCCAGGATTCCGACAAGTGTTTGGCATGATACAAATATCACAATAAGCTATCAAAATAATAATAAACACGTAATAAAATATTTTTAAGAATTAAATAATATCTTAATTAAAGTGTTTACTAAAGCAATCCCGATTAAATTTTTTCGTCACTTGTACAAATTTACATTTTTCTAACCATGCTAAAATATTCAGGCACAGTATTGTGATTAAAAAAGTACAAATATTCAGCATTTCAAAACGTTTCTTGTTATTGTAATTTTTTCTTTTTTAGAAAAATTTAGCATCACAAATACAATCGCGAGCAAAGAAAAAAAATTGTTGGAATTGTGTTATTTCTTTGTCCGTTTGCAAAATTTTGAATAAATCATTTGGTAAACTTCTGAGCTTGAAGATTTTGATCTCATTCTAAACAAAATTTTAAAAAATCCTACCATTTCTTTACGATTAAAATTTTTTTCGGGCATTGAACTGATATATTTTCTTCACAGATGTTTTTTTTTTCCTTCAATATTTTTGCGCTAAAAAGTAAAAAAGAAAACTATTTTCAGTATTTATCAAATAATTCATCTGATGTAATCATATAATGTAAGATCTGATGTAATCATATAAGCATTTATATAATAATCACATCTGATGTAATCATATAAGATGATGAATGTCCATTCTCATAACATTTCATTCATTGCGTCTGTTTTTAAGAAAAATGGTTTTCAAAATCAGTAATTAGCTCAAAATGTTTGTTAAAAATAATTGACCTTTTTTTGATAAAATCATAACTTGGAAATGAAAAATATTTAAAATTCTTTTTCAAAACTGTTGATTTGACTTTAGTTTTCAAATCAGATTTCTACATTTTATTAAATAATTTTACTGTTATGATTTTCTGCAAACTATGTCCCAGTTTTTTCGTTATGTCTGTTGTTTCAAATTCAGTTATTGATATTTAATTTCTGCATTTCTCTATATAAAATTCTTTAGAATAAGATCGAAATAATTTTTTTAAATTTATTTTTCTTTAAAAATTATTGTTTTATTAAGATTTTTACAACATTTAATATAAATAACCAGCAGGTGTGGTCTCTCCAAATGCCTTACATGGTATTGGCGTACAATAATTTCGAAATATTAAATATTTTATATTTCGAAGAATTTATATATTAAATATAAATTCTTCTATTTTATATTAAATATTATATATTAAATATTTTGAGGGGGGAGGAGGATTTAACATATTTATTGAATCTGTCATGTCATCCTTGGCAAGTCATTTGGCGATCAATAACTGGTGTACGTTAATAATAACCAAAAATCGAACTTATACTTTAGACATGTTTCTCACAATAGATCGGAAAAAATTGGCACAAAACTGCACAAAACCTGGTACTAAATTTGATATATTGTGCCATTTTGAATTATCTCATTAACATGGTTCTGAAAGTACAGATCGACTGACAGTCAACCAGTGACTGGAATTGGTTCAAAATTTGACGTATATCTACACTACAGATATTAAATCTGTGTACAGAATCTTACACATCTAGCTTTCTTAGTTTTGTAGTTATCATGTTAACTTATGTTCGAGCGAGTAGACGGATTTCCTCTTAGCATACTGTACTCTAAATTTGACTGATGTCTGCAAATTTGGTGTGAAGACTGTTTACCAAATTTCAATCGTCTTGCTCAAAGCGATTGAGAATTATTTTTGTCACATACCAATAGAGGGATATCTTCTAAACAGGTTTTTTTCCAACTCAAGGAGGATTAAAACGTAAAGATTCATCAAAATATCGAGTTCGAATTTTTCCTTTGACGATTACTATACATTTTCTATACTACTTAAACGAGAAAGTAAAGATATTTTGTTAAACGAATTACTTAAATATATATAATAGCTTTCTTATTTTGGTGTAAAATAAAAGGCACGGATGGATTTTATTGATTGCTATTGTTAATTTATAACATATCTGGCTGTTTTGATAACTAACAGGTTAATCAAGAAATTAGTTACTTTCCATCTAAATCAAATTTCTCATATGCAACTTTCCATGCATCTCACTATGTAGTATAATATTATATAAAATAATACAAATTTAAAATTGCAAAATTTTTTGGTTCCTCCCAAACGTAAGCTGATGTCAGGGAATGTCGTCAAAGCCAAATATCAATGCATTTATTTATCATTTTAAAGAAAATTTTATAATTGGAGCAAATAAATACTCCTCCTCCACCTCGTCATTTGTCATTGTTGCTCCATTATATAGGTATGCATTAAAATTGAAATTTTTGGCTTAACATTTCGCATCAAACTACAAATTAACATATTTAGTTTTAAACATGTGGAAACTTCCTTTAAACATGGAAGGGTTAAGCTCTGTTTAGAATTCTAAGTAATGCAAGCTACATCGCCTATATTTTCTTTTGTGGTGATATCTTAATAAGCCAGATAACATCCACTGGAATGAGTAAGTGCTTTTGTCCTGTGGCTATGTTACTGGGCTTCAGACACAAAGGTCCCGGGTTCTACTCCGAGCAAATTTCCCCCCCCCCACACACACACTTTCTTCTTTTTCGCATATGTAATATAGAGAAAATATATCAATCATCAAAAGAAATCTGAACTCGAAATTTTGACGAAGAGAGCTAAATGGTTCAATATTACTCCTGGAAAATAAGCTGATAGCCAAACTCGACTAATGAGTAAATGAGACCAAAGTATTTAGAGAGACGCATTTACCATAAAGGTGTTTAGCCTGAAGTACTGAAAAAAAATTTAATTTTTCTTAAGTAATATCGATATAACTGAGTATTTTTTTTTTAAAAATTTGATATAAAAGATTACTGACTTTTTTAAATACATCATATTGTTACAAACCTCTAATTTTGCGTGCTAGCACGAATAGTGTCATCGTAAGAAAGACCGTTTTACAATCAGCCCTATGGAAGTTGATTTGGTGTCGTGTTAGTGATCCCAGAGCTTGGCAATAAATTTGGCGACTTTAGAAACAAAATAGAAATTACTGGAAACATTAAAAATTTTATCGATTCGTCCATTAAAAACTGAGATACGCCTGACTGGTCTGTAACCTTCTCGGCCGATCTCCGGAAATTGCAAAAGGCCAGCAATCTAAAGCTGCAATGAATCGTAGGGAATAGTATCCCGAATATTAATTGGAGCTGTAAAAAAGTAACGAGTCCTCGAGAGAATATTGTAGCAAAGATGGTATTATTCTGCGAAGTGCCAGTGTTGTGTGGAACCCAAGCGAGTACTGAACTGAGCTGTGTGCCTGCACTTACTGTGGAAGCAGCATTGAGTCCTCTGAGGAGTAGCCAGTCGTGTAGTCGTGTGTCGGCTGCTGGATACAGCTAAAGAGTGGAGAATTTCAGTCATTTGGTGAGATATGTGTGAGCGTAGAGGGAATATACTAAGATTAGCTCCTCTGCTGAATTTTGTCTGGCCGCTTTGTATGCTGTGGCTGTTTATTACTACCGCTTTCGACTTGAGAGCTACTGTTTATTATAGTGTGCTGCTGTGTGTCGTTCTGTTTTCATCTCAACTGTATATATAAGTCGTCAGTGTATTCGTCTGTAATAAAAGTCGTCGTCTTTTCTTCTAAAGGGCTGTTTATTTCAGCATCGAACAACATATCTTAAAAAGAACTCCAATGGAAGTAACATGTCCGTAATAGTATGAAATACGTCTATCATGAAAGTTCATTTCTTTGTTTATCAAGAAAATTTGTATACGTATATCAAATATTCTAAAATTGATTTCGTAATTATACAATAGCTCAATCTCAAAACAATTTTTTTTCCTCGTTTATGAAGTCCATTTATAAAACTTTTATGCATGTTTATTTTTGATGAATAGAATGGAATCCTCCATCATTACCTTCCAAATAGTATGAAATATACACATAGGAGGCCGTCTACTTTCAGTCAGAAGCACAATTGCAAATAGATGGCGCTTTTCTACAAACGCACATATCAAGCAAATGAATATTGTTGTTTTAAGAATGATTTAAAATATCAATTATATTTTAAAGATTTCGGGAATTTACACAATTATCGCAGTAAACTGTTGGACAATCTAACAAAATTTTTGTCTTCAGTAATGCCCAATAGCGGTATTAAAATAATATTGTTGAATTTTAAATTTTGAACGACTTATTAAAAAACAGGATCAGGAATTAAAAAAAATCTGAGCACATCTGCTTTTGACAAAAAAAAAGTTCATTGAATTTCAATATCTTTATTCATTTATTTCGCTACTTTAACGAATGAACAGTATTCTGGTTCCAGACAGTTGACCTTTTCTTGCATATGAATCTTAGTATCAAGGCATTATAACTGTACCCATTCCTTTCTTTCAAAGTTGTACTCTCTATAACCCCAAGCTCAAGCAAATGACAAATCAGGACATACCCAAACGGTGCAAAATTTCACGTCTGAACCTGCCATTTAATTACACAGGCATAGATTCGGTATTTTTTTTATTATCGATTTTTTTTTTATCGCATTTACTCCGGTAAATAAATTGCAATCGTTCGCTAAGGATTAATCTAAAGAAAGGTATAAATCGAAACCGAGGTATAAGAGAAGGAAGGAGGAAGCGCCATCAATGTGCAATTAGAAAAACTAAACTGAGTCAATAATTGATTTCCTGAGAGAAATCACCTTTGGAAGGGGCATTCACAAAGTCAGTATTTTCAAGCAGCATAAGCCAATAGAAATAATCTTCGATTACAAATTACCTTTAAAAATGAAGAATGAGATGTAAAACATTGAATTCTCATTCTCAGATTACATTTGACACTGAAATAAGGAAACATAAAAATTTCGATATATAGCCTGGCATACGCAGGCTATAGATGCCAATTAAATTACATTTGATATAATTTTTTGATAAATATTTGAATATAATATTGATGTTTTTGAGAACTTAACTGTACACTTATAGTTTTCAACAAAAATTCCAGGTCAATTTCTCTAATCTATATCCTTTACTCAAGGAAGTTTTGCTCTTTAAGTAGAAGAGTCAAAATTCAGAGGTTTGAGGATAATAAAATGCATGTTTATACAATATTAAGTTCTATTAGAGAACTTTTGAACCATCCTGTTTGCAGAATATGGTGATCTTTTTGTTATTAGTTTTATAATTTTTTCTAAATTTATTGATTTTTTATCAATTTAATTTTTAAATACGGGCTAATTGTCTGAACCACAATTTGGAAAGGTGTCTCAAAATAGTTATCGTTGTTATTGAAGCAAATCACCCCCCCCCCCCTCCAAAAAATGTAAAAAATTGAAATTAAAATTCGATAACAATGAATTAATTAACAAATAAAAAAAAAGGGTGAAAGTGAAATATAAATATATTTTTTATATTTCAGCTTCATTTATTCCCTTATTCTTTCATTTGTTGTATTCAGCTTTTTTCAGCTTCATTTATCCATATCGTGTGATCATACACCCCCATGCACAGGATGACGCTATGCTAAGTCAACTAAAATTTGGAACGGATTTTCACCAGAAACTGATTTTTAAATGAAATATACCTTATTTATCTCTTTTTTTTAAATGCGGGATGGTTAAAATTAAACTAACGGCATTAAGAGGGCCATAAGTCCGTTTCTACAGAACGAATCTGAATGAAATTTCACAAATTTGTTATTTAAACTATGGAAAAGAGGTTTCAGACGGGAAAAGATAGCTTGAAATTATTATTCTAATAATACTGCATTTAATTTTTTAAAATTAAAATTTATTATTTATTTATCTTGATTCATCTTCTTAATCATATCTAAATTTTGGATTTAAAAAATCTATAATTTTGTAAAAAAAGGCGAAAACTTCTAAAAAAGACAAAAACTTCTTCTCTTCTGTTAAACTTTTATAACTCAAATACAGAAAAACGAAAAAAACAAAACAAAACAAAAACATAAAAAGAAAAAGAATAAATTGTTCCAAAATGTGAAAGAACGTAATGCAAACTTTTTGACACAATTTGTGCACCGTTTTCGAACATGTGACATTTTATTATAACGCAAAAGAAAAATTGTTTGGTAAAAGTAACTGCCGGATATTTCATTCTGCAAAATAAAAGAAGTAAAATAATAATAATAATAATAAACAAACAAAAAAAAGACGTTAAAAATTTTTTTTTAAAAAATTAAACACCTTATTAGAATTTATTTATGGTCTCAGAGCAGACAATGCCACATTTTATTATAATGCAGACGATAAATTGTTGAGATAAGGAAAAGAGAAATAAATAAATAAAGCTAAAAATGTGTGTCAGTGCGTCTCTCATCTGCCCTTCGATATGGGAAAGGATGTCCCTCATTGAGTGTAAGTTTCCGGACATTTCGGTCCCGTGGCCTTGCAGTTCGATAGATGTTCGAAAAACGCGCCAAACGATAGTATGAGATACATTAAGTGAAGTGAATTGCAGCAATTAAAAGCCAGACGCGTGATAGCAATGAAATTAGAGCTACTCTGAGTATGTTTATCTCGTTTGATATAATAACTCTCAAGTTACAATAAATTTTATTTGATGCTTTGGCATTTTTATTGCTTAAATGACTGCAAAGTTGATTTCAATAATTGTGACGAAACTCGACCTCAATAGATTGAAATTAAAGAGTTCTGGAAATGTGTGATTATTGTCTCAAAATTCTTTCAAACGAACAATAGAGGATAAAATTGAGGATAAAATTTTAGATGTTTTATTTTACTAATATGAAATTTCCGAATTTGTGAATAATATTTTCAGTGATAACCTTGCAACATTTTTTAACTTTCAAGCCCATTCTCCATCCAAAATATTTAGCCTTTTATTGCACTACTGATATTAAATATTGAACAATGCATATTTACAAAATAAAAAAAAATTGATGATGCGAATTTATTTTTAATATTTCTATGAACATGATACTTAAAAAAATTTTTTTTAGAATAAAGAAAGTGTAGTACTGGTCCAAAAATTTCGAACTCTAGATTTTGACGAATCTCCACGTTTTAGATCTTCCTGAGTTTGAAAAACACATTTTTGGAAGATGTTTGTGACAAAGATAAATGTATAAACGATGAAATAGACACTTGAGCTTTGGTAAATGGTTTTAAAACTAGATTTACAGATTTCTATTCAATTTTGAGTAAAATCTTTTCAGAGGAAGTATGTCTAACCGGCTGTTTGAATATATGTTGACAAAATAATTATAAAAACGAAGACAGCTAGATACAAAAGATTTATTATTTAAAGGGATTTAATATTTACACCTGTCCAATTTTGTGTTAAATCTACTCAAGGGTTAGTTATCTGCCTGTCTATATTTTCAAAAATTAGTAAATGAGGTAAATTAAAAACGCAACGACTCAAGTATATCATACGGGAATTTATTATCGCAAGTGCATTTTTGGGCCAAATTTTTGTTTTGAACGGTTTGAAAAAACAGTGTCTAAAACAAAAATTCGATTTTTTTTATACTGTTGAAGCTTGCCTGGAATTCATCACTAAATAGCTCACCAATGAACATATTATAAATTCAATAAAAACACTAAATCCACGAAGAAAATTAATATTTCTTAAATGTTTAATGTTAGCGCTATGTTATGTATTCTATGGTATAACAAGTTTAGTAGAGAGTGTGCAAGAAAGTTTATAGGAGACCACTATATCAAGCACGTACAATGATTTTGTCTAACACATTTAATGACTTGATTATTAAGAGCAAATATACATGTTTAAACTAGGAATCTAATTGTTTATCTCTACATTTTGACCCTGGATAATTCATAATGAATCTTTGTCATTGGTCCTTCTGCTTCGAGTAGTGGCCAATCTGGAAGTGAAGCTCTACTTCCCGTAAAAGCTTTTTTTCCCTTCCAAGAGATTGCAGAGATTCCCGAACGAAGGAACTTTAATTCCCCAAAGAAAGTTAATTTCGGCTTTGATATACTGTATGCAGTATGAAGACGTAACATTGATCCCGTTCGTGATAAAACTATTTTTAAATATTGTTAATATAACACTTTTAAAATGCAAATTTTGTTACATAAAAAATACAGCACATTCTTAGTATAAATTTGATAAAATAAGATTTTGTTGCCTTCTGTTGATTTTCACTCGCTTCTAATGTATTGTCTGAATCCTCAGATAGAAGCTAAACTTCTCTTTCTTTTATGTCTTCATAAGATTAATCCACTTGGGAAAAATGGGTCTAATAACACATGGTAGTTTATTATTTTTCTTATCATCTTTGCTATGGTAAACCACGAAATCCTTCCATAGGATGGAGTTCATTGTCACGAGCCAACGAAGCATTATCTTATTTTTGTTTCTCTGTGCATAATTTTCATCCTCCCCTGCCCCCCTCAATGTCTCTTACTCCAAAAATTTGGATAAAATTAAATGGAACGTTACATAATAATTTAGAGTCACAGGAAAATAATTATTTACTCTTTAAGAAGTAACTCAAAATCGTACTTAAAATGGTATTCAATTAATTTTCCTGCGATAATTATTTTAGAAGATTTTAAAGAAAAACTGTTCATAAAATCTGAAGTTTGGCTTATTTTTTTAAAATTTGATAACTAATTATTAATTTCGAAAACTGAAACAATCTTTTTCGCTTAGGAATGCCATAAGAGGATTACTTGTATTTACTGTTCATCGTTTCTGAGAAAAATTTTCCGATAGACAAACCGACAGATAGATGATATTTTCTGTTTTATATTAACTGCCTTTGGAGACCAGCTTGTTCTTTCCGTTTATTAAATCTTAAATCCTATTAACCCCTCAATATACGAATTTACTTAACTTTCTAAATAAACGACGAATTTAATAGCTCCTAATTGGAATATTTACTATTATTTTAATTAATTTAATAATAATACGTTTCAAGTGGCTTTTTCATTTTAAATTATTTAATACTTTTCACTTAATTGCGAATTGAAAAAATAAAAAAAATCAATAATTCGATGCGCGTCTCAGACACGTCATTGTATGCAAAGAGATCAAACCATAAATCATATTAAATCATTTTTTTTTATTTCACCTAATTGCTTCAAACGATCGAAACAATGTATTTAATCGTATCAATGTGATACTACTGACTGTGGATTCAAATTCAAAAGTGTATACACTATGAAACAAGGTGGAAATGAAAATCCCTTTAAGAAAACAAGCAAAAGTAGTAGATAATGGGAAAAACAGAGATTGTGTATGCTGATTACAGATTTATGTTTTTTTCTCAGAAAAAGAATAAATTAGATGAACCATTTCAATCAAAGATATTACTAGTGAATTTGAAATTGTTAAAAGTATTATGAGGCAGTTATAGAAAAGAGTTAATGAAAATTGAACAATAACTAGATATCATAATTCTAGACTACCTGCCCAAACTACTACAAATAAGTAACGTAATGCACTACTGTATTGTTATGAAACTACTGCAAATAAATAGGTAACAACTGAAGTAAACTGCCGAATAAATTATTCAAATTTGTACAAGGGAGGCATATAAGCATGGTTACGAAAACAAGCGAGAAAACTGCATTAGTTTGCCTGTATTTTTTCCAAAAAGAAACAAATGATACCATAACACGTGAATGGATTTATCAGAATTGAAAAAATGCACTGTACAAAGAGGAAAGCTGATTTTGTTTATGCTCTAAGCGAAAATTCAAGTAAAGCTGGCTTGAATTTCAGAATTATTAGTTTTCTGCCAGCACTTAAGTATTGCAAACAGTATAGTATTATTCTCTGAAAAAATATATTGTTGAAAAAAAATACACAGTTTTATATTTTAAGCAGAGTTAACTATGAAAAAACACACACATTTTTTGTCAGTATAAGCATTGTAAGCAATTTTTGCGGTGTTATCAGAAATTGTTCCATCTTCTTAGATGATAATATCGAATATATTTGCCCCTTATAATTTTTAAAGTCTTATTGAAAATAAAGAATTACATTGAATGGGATGGATTGAGTTCTCAACTAATCTTAATCTCTTAGAATGTACACGAGATGCCCTAAGGAAATGCATGGAAAGCCTTATTTAGAATTAAATTAAGAATTTTATTTAGAATTTGTTAGTATATTACATTGCAAGTAATTTTTGCGGTGCAATCAGAAATTGTTTCATCTTCAAAGATGATTATACCTAATATCATTGTCCATCGTTATTTCTATAATATTATTTAAAGTGAAGGAATACATTGAATAGAATGGATTGAGTTCTCAACTAATCTTAATCTCTTTGAATGTATATGAGATGCCCTAAGGAAATGCATGAGCTATAATCCATGGAAAGCCTCATTTAGAACTTAAGCAGAAAAAGGCGAAACCACTTCGAACTATCAAGGGTAATTAGGTACGGAGAAAGAGCAATCAATGCCATGGATGCATTGCAAAGAGAGGTAGACACATAATTCGCAGAAGTTAATGATATTAAATTCATAGAAAAAATTTCTAATTCTTCAATATCCATAAACGGGTATATTTTTATAACACCTTGTATTTTCTCAAGTTCCATAAGTTTATTACTATTTCTTATTATACACTTGTTTGAGATTTGTTGTATTTCAAAATTTATACATTATTAAAATACAGTTTGAATTTTTTCTTGCGATATATTTTTGTCCCTTAATTTAAGGATATTAGCATATTATCTCGTAAAACGAAAATGCAATCAAGTTTTGGTCAAGTGTATTCTCTTCAAGACCTGTAATAAACATTTTTGTCAAACCTTTAATAAATAGGATGGTGTATTTAGCGAAATTCTAAATTTCTCATGAATATTTTCTTCCTGCTAGTAATTCCCCATTTCTTACTTTGTTCTAAATTTTAAATGTCACAGTCTTGTATATTACCGATATAGTCTGTATCATATATTACGACTGTGTTATTTGTTAAAAGTGTGTAAACTCGTCTTAGGAAGACTATATAAAATAACTGTCCTCAACCGTTTTGGTGCTAGAGTATATTTCTACTCGTTTAGAACGCCAAAAATGATCTTGAATAGGAATTTATGTATGACATATCCATTTCTTGTAACATACAAAAGCCATGGTTTTGCAACAGAGATAATAAAAGTGGATTGTGCAAGATTTGGTTGTAAATGGGAACTGCGTTTCACCTAATTAAAAGTATTCGTATTAAAACTGAATGTAATCGAACTGGAGAGAATTAAGATAGAGTCCTAAGGCTCTACCCAGGCCATGGTACAACCCTTCCCATGGGAAGCACATCTTGTTATTAATAGGAAGTGATCGACCATAACATTTCTGTACCTATTAAAGTGGCGAGAACCAGCTACCATACCAGAAGCGTCTCAGCTAATTTCTGAGATGCCCCACCCCTCTGGTAGGAGAAGTGGTAGAGAGGGACTGAAATGTGTCTAATTTTTTATTTTAATTTAATAATTAAAGGGGATAACTGAAAACAGTTGGTAACCTTAAAATACATCCTCCAACAAACTGAATGCCAATTGTTATCTAAAAAAATGAACTTTTAGATATTAGTATTTTGAATCAAGCTCTCTAAATCTGAATTTTTTTCAAAAATATATTACGAAACATGAAAAAACAGCGGGGGTGGTATACTGAAAACATTCTCGCATACATTTTCTGATAAAGGTGTTATTCCAGAGAGCATTTGCATAACAATGGCAAACAATAGTTACGAAATATTAACCTTTGACGTGAGTTTGCAATTCTTTCTGATTCTATCGTGTCATCCTTGGCAAGTGATTTGGCAATTAATCCCTCAAGAATGGATAATAATGTGCGAAAATCGAATTTGTGCTTTTGGCGAGTTTTCGCCAACCGATTGAAATAAAAGATTGACACAATACAATTGTAGTCACAAAATCATATGCCAAATTTGACATATTTAAGTCATCACGACTTTGAGTTACCACGTTTACATGTTTCTAAAACTACAGGCGGTTATCCTTGTTGAATGTGGCTCAAAATTTGACAGGTGACTGCAGACGTTAATTATGTATATGTAATTTTATCTATATCTCTCTCTTTATTTTATAGTTATAGGGTTAAATTACATTTAAACAGCTGGACAGACAGACTTCCTCAGAGCGAATTTTGTTCAAATATGAGAGCAATCTGCAAATTTAATGCAAAGGCTTTTGTACTATTTCACCCGTGTAATTCAAGTTATCATTGCCATAGACAGACAGACGGAAATTTACTTAAAATGTGCCTTTCAAACTCGGGGAGATTTGTCAAAATCTCGAGTTTTCAACTTTTTGATGACTATTATACAATCTCTATACTTTGTATGCGCAAAAGTAATAACAATGGGGATAAATAAAATGCTCAACTTTGTTGCATGCAAATGTTAAATTGACATTGTACAAAAATAAATAAACAGGTCTATAATAACGTTTAATCGAAAGGAAAATAATAAAAAAGACAACTAGAACTAAGCCTACTGTTGATTTTTTGAAAATTTATTTTTACTTTTAAATTGTTGTTTAACATTGACAAGCCTACTGTTCGCTGTCAGCGATTTTTAAACCTAAATTAGCGTCCCTTGCTTTTTAGTAGCGTCAACTAGGACCAAGAGCACGACTTAGAAACTTCATGCTTCACATATTCGCTTGCACAACCCCTATTTACAGGGAGGCACATTGGTATATTAACACTAATCACAGATAGAATACGGAATAACAACCCTGCCCTAACTGGGACGCCCAGAACACTAGGGAGATACGCTACCCCTAAGTCAGAACGCAGGCACTTTTAAATTGTGATATGAAGTGATTAACCAAATATTACTGAATTGCAGTATGGTTTTTAAATATATTAAAAAAAGAAAGCTTTTAAAATATTTGTAAAGGCTACTGGAAATTTAGCATCTTTATATAAAAAAGCTGTCAGTCTGTAAAATTCAATTATTTGCCAGCTAGCGTTTTTTTTTTTTTTTTTTTTGAAAAAAAATTGACACGCTTTCTAAATACATACTGGGGTTTGAACAAAACAAGAACAGCTATTCATTTCCACAAATGGTTCTTTTCCCAATACAACGAATAAACACAAAACACACTAATTGAAATAGAAATTACTTTTTGTATTGACACACATGGATTTGTGACTAGAATTAATTTCACTCTGCCTTTCTGCACGTTTGGCTATTAACGCTGGAAAGATACGGGTTCCTGAATGGATGACTGTAATTAAAATGTCATTTTCGTAATGCTAAATGAACGCTCTCGACTCATTAGCAGAAAATCTTATTCTTAATTTTAAACAGTGACGAAAGACAAGACCGGTACTCTATGAATGCTGATTGGAAGGAAGGGTTTTGTTCCTTAGAAGTGTTTTCTTTTAGAACCGGGTTCTAAGAAAAAGAAGAGCAACTTTAATAGTTCAGTAACTTGAAATAAGCGTGAAGCATAATTATGCTGTTTTATCTTATAATAAGTAGTGTTGAAAATGATTTGTTGGGGTAGATATTTAAGGAATGAAGATAAGTTGTAAATTCAGGAATTGCACTCAGAATGTAAACAGATTAAAGTAATTAGCTTTATTTATAATTGCATTAAAATTTTTGGCTTTATTTCCTACAGATCAGTTTATTCTTCAAAAACATCTCGGCATTTGTTTGCTACAGATTAGTCCATATTGTTTATTATTTATATGAAATTAAATACTCGAAGGGAACAGTGTTTTTGGTATGAAACAAGATATCTAATATATGATGATTAAATTAAGACATAAAAATAAATACTTCAAGCATTTGTTTCAAAGGCAATTTTAAGCAATGCAAATGAAAAGAATTTTTTATCCTCCTACTGTTCATATACATTGATTTAAGTCTACTATTTAAGCAAGTAATAAAAAAAAAATTAATTCAAATTCTACTTAACAAAGAATTTTTTTTATTATTTTAGATACGTTTTATTAAATAATTATCAAAAAATTATTAAGTATAAAAATTTATGGATTTCAACAAGAACTGAACTCACATTCTTCCGTTTCAAGTGAAAAATACCGAAAACCTAGCATTTTACCGATTCAGCTTCTGCCCGTTTATTTCCACCTTCATTAAAAACTGCTAAAACTTAATTTAAAATACTGAAAATGAATTACATTTAATGAATGAATCGCTATTTGAATAAAAGAACTGTATTAACATCAAATTTCATCTTTTACAAGTTTTATATATTATTTATTAAAATTTTTTGCTTGGTGACCATTTGCCGACTTTGTGACGAATTTGGCGACTCTATTTAAAGTAGTATTAAAAATTAATTAAATTTCATGAATGAATTATTATTACATTTACTTCCACGTTTAAAAAATTTCTTTAAAAAGAATTTATTTACTGCCAATTTAAAGAACTTAAAAACCCTTAACAGCCATTACTGTTAAAGGCTTTCAACAGTAATGCAATGCACAAAATTATTGAAGAAAAGGCTTACATTTCGATTAAATTTAGTTTGAAGCCCTAATGAAATTTAAAAAATTTCTTTTCTTAATGAGTGCAAACTATCCAAGAAATAATTACGTGTTGAATTTGGTAGCTGTCGATCCGATTTTGTATATGGTAGCTGTAAAATGATTTTTGTATATCATGCACGAGGACGCATCACGCAATTTATTGCTAGCATTTTCATTACAGTTTCTCCTACTATACGAAATCCGTTAAAAATGAATAAAACATATTTTCTTATACGTTGCATTCTAGATAATAAAGAAAAAATCGTTTGCATCTCATTTAAAGGATTTCCTATTAAGCTGCATGTTTCTCCTTTAGTTTGGAGAATGACTAAACTAAAGGAGAAGTTGATAGAGAAAATGATTTTAGAATGGAAATAATAGAGAAACGGAGAGAAGAATTTAAAAATAAAGATGGTGACTCAGTGACTTTTTAACTTAGGTTACTGATCCTTTGGAGAATATACGAAAAACGATAGTTCCAAAGTTATTTCTTCAGCGGCAGCAACGCACCGGGTACCAGCTAGTAGTTAATAATTGAGAAATGATTTTCTTTATTAATTGCTCTAGACATTTTCAAGCTATATATAGGATTAAAATTTGTATTCGTGACAGAAATATCCAAAATAAACATAACTAATATTGATAAATCTATGATTTTAGAAAAAAAATTCCCCAATGAAGGAAATATATCCCAATATTAAAATAACTGTTATATGTAAACCGAATCTCTTCTATAATGCCTTGTATATATTTATATAATATTTTAGAAAGTTTGAAAAAAAATTTTGCTCAAGTAGCATTTAAATACTTAAGGTAATTAATCCAATACTAATAAACAAATATCATTAAACATGAATTTATTGAATTAGTTGCATAAAATATATTATTCTTTATGCATTTAAATATTTAATATTCGTATAAAGTATATATATATATATATATATACAGTTATTGGATGTTATGAGTTTAATTTATTTAAATTAATTAAAAATGAAATTTAAATAATTTTGAAAACTTTAAATAGAGTTTTAGCAATTTGTAAGGAAAACTTGGATCAACGGGCAGTAGCACAATCAGTAAAAGGCGAGGATGGCGGAAAAGTGAATAATGCGAGTACAATTCTAGCAAAAATCTGTAATTGCTTGATTCTTAAGAGTTTTTTTTAATAATTATTTAATAAAAAGTAACTGAAATAAAAATTTTCTTTGTTGACCTAAGTAGGAATTAAACTAATTTTTTTAAAAAAATATTACTTATTCATTTTTAGCTACCGATTTCTCTTAAAGTTTAAAGTGAAAATTAAAAAAAAAAATATCAGTTTATTTTTTTAATCCAAAAACAAAAAAAAGGAAATAAACAATCAGAGGTTTTTTTTTGTCAATGGGAATAAACTTTAATAGCCTTAAAAATGCTATCATGAATATAAATTCCAGCATAGCAAGAACAGGAAATCCAGTGAATTTTCTTAACATGACTACTTCATTCATAAATTTATTCTGGGCCATTGTATTATATGCCAGACACATAAATAAACAAATATTTTTCTGTTGATAAAAAAGAAACAAAAGCTTTATACCGAAAGATCATTGTCTGAGCAACCTCTTATCTATCTCTCTGATACAAGCAAAATGAAACTAAGTGCAAAGTATAAATGAGAAAAAAAAATCATTAATTATATTAGTGAGAAAATTAAACGAAGCATTAAAGCCCACCATTCTTATAAAAAAACAGATGGGGAAAAATAAGGAAGAAATGAATAATATAAATGAAAGTATCATCACCACTAGTAATATTGACTTGAGGAAGATCCTATCTCCTTAAGCTCTATGTAATAATATTTGTAAATATCCAGAGAAAATATTGGTTTTCAATACTTAAGCATGCCATTCACAAATCTGCAAAATTATTGCTTTCAGGATAGAGAGATAATTTTGAATGTAGTTATATCATATATATTTATTTACGCAGGTTAAATTTTGTTGTTGATGTGAAATTATCATGTTGATGTAACGTAGAAATTTGAAAGATGTTTTGTGATTCCGCTCCCATAATTTCATTTCTTTGTTGTTATTCAAAATATTATTAAAAACCCGTTACAAGAATTCTTGGTTGTTATTCAAAATAGCAGTTTCAGTTTCAGAGGGTTTAGTACCATTTCAAAATGTGTCTTTAGATTTGAGAAGAAAATGAAACAAAACAATAGTTTTACATCTTATTTAACTTTCTGACTCCAGTTTTTATTCAGCATATATTCCTATTTAGAGTGACTAATTACTTTCTCATATACGTAGCATATAAAAAGTATAGTTATCTTCAAAAAACTCGAATTCAAGAATTTGATGAATCCACGTTTTAGACTACCTCAGTGCAAAAAAAAAATCCTTTTGTCCCCGATAAAGATAAATCAAAAACGATTTCAGCTAGATGGATGAAATTTGATATACAGTCTTTATATTAATTTTGCTGATTTCTATTTAATTTTCAGTTAAGTCTGTTCATAGAAAGTCCATCTGTCCGACCATTCGAATATAATAAAGCATGATAACAATAAAGTGAAAATTGCTAGTCCATAGACATAAAATTCGACACACAGATTTAACATCTCTAATATAGACACCTGTCTACACTATATATTTATAGTATAAACCAAACTGTGAGCCAAATCCAATAATGATCTGCTGACCTGCACTTTTAGAAACATGTAAAAGCTATAATTCAAAAAAAAAAAATGAAGTAACTTAAACATATCAACTAGGGCATTGGATTTTGCAACTACAAGTGTATTGCTGTGCCAAATTTTTGTTTCAGGCGGTTCAGGACACGCGTTCATATATTAAACTTCGATTACGCCTGTTTTCATATGAATGATTGAATTGTATAGATAGAGAGATAGACCCTTTCCCTATTCGAAAGAGGAATTTTAAGGAACATATTTGATGGAATTAAATTTGATAAAAACTGAAAAAGAAGAATCACCGCATAAATGTACTTATTTAAAGAGACAAATATTATTAATGCAGCAGCTATATAGTTTACTAAATAGGCTGGATACTTAATAATACCGGAGGACAATCAAGTCACTAAAGAGATCGTTTTGGCTGTAAGAAAAGAAGACCAGAACTTAAAGGACAGAACACTTAATATGACTGGATGACAATTGAGTCCCTCAAAATATCATATGATGCTTGAAAAAAAGGAAGGAAACCAGAAAGGTGGACGGATTACATGGAGAAGACCTGAAATTTGCCGGCGTATTGGCGTATGGTTGCGTGTCTTTTTCGTGGTCTGGGGGTCACGGGTTAGAGTCCCGGTTGGGGCATAGTTGTTCTTCTGTGTTCTATCTATGAGGTGTATGAATGTTCACCACTGTAAAAAGGAGTTGTGCAAGCAAATGAATAATGCACGAGTAGTTAAGTTGGGGGGTATTTTTACTAAAGTACATATTATAGTACTTAAGTATTTTTACTAAAAAATAAGGGGTTTCGGCTTAAATCACTGACAGATAGTCGTCAGCAGGCTTGTAAATTGCCATAAGTAACAACGACCACAAGACCTGAAATCTATCAAGGATACAAATTTCAAAACAATCGAAAATAGGATTGTATGGAATGGAATTCTGTAGAAGATCAAGGTGCATCCGGACTTGATGCGCCAGTTACTAGGATTGTATTGCTTGTGTCATCACTTTATGTTCCTCTACACGCCGGGTAAGATCATATTTTGTATCATGCTTCTGACGAAATAGGCGTTCCCTGGTAAGTCTTTAAGCGCAAAAAGAACACAAACAAAAACATATGAAATTTAAAAGATAAAAAGAAGAAATAAGCAAGATAATGAAAGAAAGACAGATTAAATACAACAATAAATTACCGAAAAGGAGAGAAGATAGGCTGTAAACAAATACTAATATAAATGCAGAAAAGAGGCAAGGTGAATTGCAGAAGAGCGAGAACGAGGACTTCAGGTAAATGAGGAAGATAAATTATTAGAAAACAATTAGAATCTGAAGAGCAACTTAATAGGGAAAATCAGGTTAAAAACAGGCAAGAGACAAATGTTTCACGTTAGATAATACAAAACGAATTATGAGTGCTTTTAACTATAATTTGTATTGTATTGAAGAAACTGAAAGCATTTTCAATGTAGCCTCGATTCGTGTGTTAATTCAGTTTTCTGGTGTGAAAAAGAGCTAAGAGAGCAGCCTGGCAAATGTTTCAATGACCCAAAAATGCAGTGTTTTTGCTTCTAGAAACAGCCGAAACCTTTGAAATGTTTATATACAATCGAGAAATGAGAGGTTTAATGCTACAAGAAGGAAACTAAAGCAGAATTTTTATTCGTTGGGGCAAGTTAGTGATTGTATTTGTCAACCAGTGGAGCTGTTCTCATCGAAACTTTCAAAACCAATAAAGACCTTACTCTCTTTCCATTGCATAAAATTGTGAACGTAAAGGCATGAGGATGGGGATAGTTACTTAATTGGAGATTAAACGACGAAGATTCGGGAAGGCCATTCCCGCTAGTTATTTATTCTTCATCATACTTCTTGCTTCCAACATACTTCTATCTATCTTTATTATATGATACATAAAAGCAGATATGCTTATTGGACTTACTATTGATCAAGCTTCCCTTAATTTACTATTTAAAAAAATGAATTTTGACAGTGATATGATGGCGAATACCAAGAGAGGATATTATCGTCAGGAAGTATGATTTATATTTTCTACTTCATGTTCAAGACACTGCTTAACCAATTTTAAGGTTATAGTTGCAAGAACATGAATTGCTGTAATGCCATCTTAAATAAAAGAATTTTCTCCATCGAAAGTTCACCAATCGGACACACGATTTTTCTAAACGCGCAAGACATTCGTGGCATAATACGCAAGTTCGGCAAGCCCGTATTGTAACAGTAAACCTTACTTTGTATGTTGATACAATTATAATACTGAATTATCTATAACTCTAAATTTAAATCGGAAATATTCTCAATTAAACTTTTAACTTTCTTCGATACAATGATGTAACGTATCTCTAACGTAATGAAATGTAGACACAAACCTTATGTCTCTCGTTGAAATTTCGTGGATACGGCTATCCTTTACCCATAATGAAACTTGCCTTCTACCGGAGGAATTGTCCCCTGCACAGAGATGACTTTTAAGGACTCAACCATAATCTAAGCTCAACCAACTAATTTAGGACTCAATCATAATCTTTCTAAGCTGGTCTCAACATTCAAGTGATTCAGACTTTTCTATGTACGTCAAGGTGGTTAGGAATAGTTGTTTGTGATAACTTTTAAGTTACTTTTAGATTGAAGTATTAAGCTTAGGCTAAGCCTTTTGTTCTTAATTAAATATTTGAGATTGTTTGGATATTATTGGTATATTTATTGGGATTATTTATATGTTTATATTTAAGAAAAATGTATTTATTTCTATCAATTTTGATCATCTGTTAAAATGACCTGTTCCTGTTTTTTTTAAATATTTTTCATAGATCACGTTTCACATACATCATGTCATTTTTTATGCTCCAGTTTCGTCATCTTACATTTCTTATACTTGAATCACTTTAAGAGGAAATCGATTTTTTCATATTCTATGCTATCATTGAAAAACCCATTAAATCTTTGATACATATTTATCCATTTGCGAAACGTTGTTTAAAACACGAGCCAACTCCAAATTAATTCATAATATTAATAAATGCATTTCCTCTTCTGTTGAAATGATAGACCGGTATTCTTCTTTCTATCCGAGTGAAAGTAAAAGCAACTCGTTCTACAACTCGCCACCAACCGATGGAACTTTCTTGAAACAAATTACCTATTCTTGCATATTCCTTCCAGTTGAAGGTAATTTGAGGACAGCAAACGCGGTCACTCGCTTACCAACGCGGAGTTGCCACTCGCAGTTTTGCAATTATTATTATTCCTCTAGATTTTATTATTTTGTTTTGGCAATGCAAAAGAGTATTGAAGGTTGTGGCAGTATTTTCCTTCACGGAAACAGAAGTGTAATAAGATGCAAAATTTACAGCATTAGCATTTTTTTCTTTTCTTTTTTCTTTTCATGGTAATTAAAAGTCGCCAAAGCTAATTAAATTTGCATCTCTTTTCGTAACATCTACATATGATTAATGAAATTTAGATATTAATTGCTTTTGAATAGCCCATATTCGTAAAGAACTCATAATTTTATTCATTTATCGATTTTTATTTTATTTTTCTTAATTAATCTTTTTGTGGTTCTTGCGTTTAACGGTCGTCAAATAATTGTAATGCCTTGTTCTTTAAGGAAGAGACATTATATATATTTTCTTGAATGGTTTATTTTTGAAAAACGAAGGTAATCTTGCATAATTAATTTGATGATAACATACAATTTCCCCTTGCAATATGTGAAGTCATTCTTCTCAAGGTAAATCGAATATTGTTTGCTTTTATGCTAAGAATATTTTTCGAAGCAAATGAATTTTTTCTATCGTAAAATTTAAATTATCATTTACTCCTTTTGCCAATTGGATTATTGTGTTTTGGTGATCTAAATTTCACAACTTTTTAAAATTTCCGCTTTTAATTCAAACCACGAAAACTTAGATAAAAAGAAAATATATTAATTAACTTTACTGTATAGTGGCAACAAGCAAAAACAAAACAGCTGGTAATTAACATTCTAAATTTCATTAATATTTAAATTAAGAAATTTTAAGAAAGTGTTTCAGAAAAATGTTGTCTCTTAATCATTTGATTCAAAATTCAATACAGATCCATAACTTTATTATGAGAATACAAGTCCAAATTCAGATTTAGGCCGGTTTAGAATTTTTAAATGCATCAAAAACTTCATGCCGAATTTTATTAAATACTGTAATATTTTCTATATGCAATTAGCTGTAAAATCAAAGCAATTTCTGAAATTATTTTGTTTGTCTTCATATTAATAAAATTTTCCTGCCTATTTTTTAATTTTGCAGTATTTCCCAAATACGTAATTTTCTGTTCGGTGAAAATAATAAAAAAAGGTAGAGAATCAAAATAAAACAGCTACTTATGCAGCAAAAGGCTTGATTCATTTGCCTTTATATTATTTAAAAGAAATTCCTCTACTGATAGCAGCATAAATTACACACAAAAAAAAGTTTAATATTTTCTCAATATACAGGAGAATAAATTTGTTAACTGTTGTAATGGGAACTTAGTAAAATATATATTAACTCATTAAATTAAGAAAAAAGTTGTCAAAGCTTAATTTAAAATTTTTTAAAGTTCTGTATTGTTTTTTGTGCAAAACTATATTCTGAAGATATTGAGAAAAACATCCCAATTCCGATTAACTTTTAAAAAAAGTCTAAAAAATTTAAAAACTTCTTTCTGTGCAGATTTACTATTCAAAAGCTAATTACAAGAGAGCTTTAAGAACAACCACTTTATACATTTATCTATCATATATCTTTTTGAATTGTTTTTGCATCGTGTATGATATATGTCGCATTACCCACTTAACAAATATTACCCAACCTATAGACGTTATTACGTTTAACTACATAAAATTCTCTAATGACTGAGATTTTTAAAGTTTGTGAAGGAAATATAGCATTTAGAAATTTCCTTTATCCTAAAGTTATTTAAACTAATGTGAAAAAAAAGTATTAAAAACACGAAATCGTTTGCTACTCAGCATGCAAACGAAAGATAGATTCAGATCGACATATTAAAAACACAGATCACTACTTCAAAGATTGGAATTCCAACTCTTTAAAGTAGTGATCTGTATTTTTAATGTGTCGATCTGAATCGGAATTCGAAAGTCTTTTTTAGTTTAGTTATACTTTAAAAGAAAAACGTTATATTTTAAAGCAACACTTGGGGCGAATCTCATAAATTTGAACTTCAATCAAATAGTGTGAACATAAACTGAACTAACATTCCTTTTCCAAATCAACGGCAGAACATTTCACCCCAAAAGATTTAACTGGCACCAGGTGACCCTCTTTTGTGCAATCGTGTTTCGAACCCGCAATCCTTCGGTCAGAAAACCCAGACCTGAAGCTTTATTCCGAGATCAAGACACTATAGCCCGTCGAAGTCTTCTACAGGAAGAGTAATGCTGGAATTTGTTTCGCTCTCCAAAAAATAAATATACATAAATGTTTCAAGTAGAATTTCCCCTTAAAAATTAATCTACATCTAGAAATTAATCTAATATCAATCAAAATTAAAAAACAAACAAATAAAACATCGAATTGATGTACAATCTTGAATGATGCGTGAGTGTAGTCATCCTAGCACAAAGGTTTAAGTTCCAACTTTGTCCTTAGTTCTGAAATGAAAGATAATTGATTACACTTGTTCCAATATGTTTTGAAATTTCTTCATGCCACATTAAAAACAAGAACTGTGTATTTATGATCATGCTTACCTTAAAGCACTTGAATTCTTTAATGATAGCACTGTATTTTGTAAGATGTGATCATGGAAAAAGTTATATTTTGCATTTCAATCGGTTGTCCCGCAGTGAAGCCAATCTCTGAAGACAGCGGTCATTGTCACTTTCATCGATCTGAATTTAATCACTTTCACAAGTGACCCACTTTTCATTGTTTTGTTATCAGTAAAGGCTGTTCTCAGGTCTTACTAACGAGCTGATTTGCATTTACTTGTGAATGATTATTGGTTTAGTATGACCTATGATTTCATAAAAACTCAGAATTTGAACAGTTTATTCTATGCTTTTTTTAGACTATACAGAAATTTTCCAGAGATAAAAAAAAACTTTCATAATAATAAGCAATTGTAGTAATAAAGTCTTATTATTTACATAAAACTTTAAGATTCGGTAAACATTTCTTAATATTAGATTTCATGTGAATTCCATAGAAATTAAAATCGCTAAGAACACATAAGTATATTTATTTGAATGCACCGATCGATATTATCATGTAAGAACATGCCATTGTCTTGGTTTTAGGTTTTTTAAGTCTCAAATTGTATAAGCAACAAATTATTGAATCTTCAAAGTGCATGGGCAACAAACTGGTGATTTATCACTTTTGGGGCATCCATTTTTTGCTTTTAGAATATTAGGTTTTTAGGGATAATTCAGAAGATTGTCATATTTGACAATTTATCACAAACTTAAGTTACAAGTTTGCTCGAACGTCCACAATGTACCCATTTCTCCTGTTTCGGGGCTCAACCAATTTTGAGAAGAAGAAAAAAACATCGTTTTTTCTAAATGTTTACGCATGCGTAATCTAATAGTCTCTTGATTGTTTCGAAATGGTTTAAACCGGTTAATGACTTAAATTAATCAAGATAGATAATGACTTAAAAATAATAATGCTTTCTTGAAATTTGAGATCATAGATTTCCTTTTTTTGTTTGCATTATTAGTTTTTTTTAGTTAAAAATGTGATTCAAAAATATAAATCAAAAATTTTAGAAGAAATAGGAAACACAGGAACAAACTGCAGTCACCCAGGAATGCATTATTGAAAAGAAAACTCTTATGCAAAGTGTGATTAAATCTCCAATGAACAAAATGTTAGGGAGGTAGGGAACGTAAAGACACATTTGAATCGCTTAAAAATACATAACGTGGAAGATCAATTCGATGTTAAGTGTGTTTCAAAATTCAATCATAGAATATTAGAGGAGACAGGAAAACCGAAAGCAAATCAAAATCGCTTAGAAATATATGTTTAGAAGAGGAATTATGATACAAAGTGGGATTCAGAATTCTATGTCCATAAAGTTAGAAAGAAATAAGAAATATAGAAATAAACTCCAGTCACACTGGGATGCAAGATCAGAGAGAATATTCTGATACAAAATGCGACTCAAAACAAAGCCTGTAAAATGTTTTTTTTCCTATTTTTTTTTCTTTATTTCTTTTTTCTAACTTTCTCTAACATTTTGCAGGCTTTGTTTTGAGTCAGATTTTGTATCAGAATATTCTCTCTGATCTTGCATCCGAGTGTGACTGGGGTTTATTTCTATATTTCTTATTTCTTTCTAACTTTATGGACATAGAATTCTAAATCCTTTTTTTGTATCATAATTCCGAAAGTAGGAAAGAATAAGAATAGCAAAGAAATTCATGATCAGAAATAATATCCTGCTGAATACAGGGTATACGAAAATGTAAAAATAAAACGTGTGAAATCTATTTATTTGGTTATATTAAATAACAATGCTGTACTTGCATTTTCCCAAATTCACAGCAACATCTCAAAGTCCTTTCGATTCAAAAGTACATGCTCTGCAAATTGGCAATGCGTGAAATGGAGATTCTTTCAAAACAATTCTGCATTTCTTTATCATTTATTGGCCGCGGTTTGTAAGTGTGTCTGGTGAACGTTAAATGCATTGTATCAAATGTCTTCGCTGTTGTGATGCGGAAGGGTACCATTTCAGGTGTCATCCTCGCCATCTGACGACGGCTAAACGTTGCGAGGTACGTCCTAAAATAGCTTCAGCTTAAGTTCAAGACGGGACGTTAATATGCCTAAACTAAACTGTATCACTTGCTTGGGAAGCGAGTGCTTAAATATTTCCTAGCCAATTTGAATTTCGAATACAAACATATATATATATATATATATATATATATATATATATATATATATATA
>JAPMOQ010005640.1:271616-292387 GCA_026543055.1 Argiope trifasciata
TATATATATATATATATATATATATATATATATATATATATATATATTATTGAAAAAATGTATTAAAAATGAACTGTAATCAAGCAATTATTATTTTTTACAAAAAGGAAGCTGTTATTTTTCCTTATTTTTTCTCATTTTCTTTATTCTCTCTCGTTTACAAAGATTTATTAAACAGCAGACATTATTATTTTAACATTAAAATTTTTTATTCTTTAACCTCTGTTAAACAAATCTTCATAAATGAGAGTAAAGAATAAATGAAAAAATAACCGAAAATAATAATTTCGAAGTTTAATTTTTTAACACTTTCAACGCTATCGACGAGATATCTCGTCTTTTAGATACTTCGAATTGCAGATTTCTGTGGTCTAAAATTTGTCTCTTATTCCAGTTTAGATAGGTTGAACTTTCTAATACATATCTGAAGAATGCTTTTAAGACCTTTACCTGATATAAAAGACAAATTTTAGAACACAGAAACTTGTAATTGGAAATATCTAAACGATGACAGATCTCGTCGGTAGCGTTGAAAGTGTTAAGTAAAAAGTAATAATTGCCTGATTATTTGTTAATTTTAATTTTCAACTAGCCTGATTAATATTTTTAAATTTCGAAAGTATCTCTATCGTATCAAAAATGTTATTATAATTTTCTTATTGCCTGTCAATTAGTTTATTCACAATTAATTGGTAAAGGCAAAATTTCCTTTATGCCGAAATTCTTCAGCACGCGTTGTGATATAGATTACAGCACCCAACAAATACAGTTGTGAAGCCGCAGCTCGAACAAGAAATACAACTTTAGAGAACCTGAATGTTGTTGAGCAGATTCAATGTTTCATGGCAACATAACGATGCGTCCCAAGGGCTCGCTGTCACAATGACCGCACACTGGGGATTTTTTTTCACCCTTTTTGAGACTCTTCGCATCATTAGACATATGTTCGTCCAGACGCACGATTTTCGCCCGGTGGCCACTTTCATTTTCATCGTCAACTGACCGTGTGTGTCTGGCTTGGTGGACTTGTTATTATCGGTAATGGGGTCACGTGCATGCTATTTGGTCGAAGTTATAATTTTAGAGCGCTTTTTTCGGGGTATTTATACTCTAATGTTTGGTGACCGAGTTTAATGTTCTAATAAATTGATACTTTTAAATTTCGAAAATATTTTTTTAAATTTTATAATAACATACATAAGTGAAAATATCGTAATGATTAAGCAATTCGACTAGGAAATTTTGATATTTTTGAAATTATGTGGATTTGTTTGTGAAAAGAATAACTCAGAATGCTGGGTGAAATGTGGTAAGACAAAATAATTGCTATAATACCTATCTTGAATGTGATCACTTCAGGATTTAAAAAAAATGATAATATTAACCGATTGAAAACAATAACTGAATTGGATAAAATCAACTATCTTTTTATCGAACCAAAGGGGGGGAAGTGATTACTTCAAGTCTATCTATAATTTATTTCAAAAATGATAAAAAATAATCGACAACTGCTTATTAATATTTATTCTTTAACAGTTTATTTATACATTATATGTACATGTGTTGTTTGCTTAAAATTTACTGCATCCTGGATTTGAAAATAATGAATCTTTGAGTCGTTTCGGTGCTTATTGGTGGTGTATTTCCGATCATTCTTTTTGACGGAGTTATTAACCATATTAACCATTGATCTTTCTCACAAAATAATCAAGATTCTTTTACAAAAAGGGTGTCTGTGTTACCATAATATGATTATTACACAGCTTTTATTTATATTACTTTGGTTATTGTAGTATTATATTTAAGATTCAGTTAATAAGATTAAATTATCGGCTAGACAACTTAGTCATATTGTCACGTAAGTAGAACTCAAGAACACACAGAAAGTATATTTAAATTCAATTTTTTAACTCAACTCTGAACTGAGAACACTGTGACTGAGAGATTTGCTTTTATATCAACAGGAAAAGTTCCAGAATTTTTCTGGAGACAGTAAACAAAGTCCAGAGCACTTATCTGGTAAATTGAAGAAAGATCCAGAATCTTCTGGAACACGAAATAAAGGAGAACATTAATCAAAGATAGATTTTGAAACTGCCGAGATTCGAACTCATGGTTTTCTGAATACTGAACTAGTGTTACAACCATTCGGCTATGGAGACGGGATCGTTTCTTTTCTATACAAATTTGATGAAATACATGTAAAAAATACTATTTTAGATTATGACTTCACAATAATTGGAGAACCTTTTAATCGGTTAGCTAATCTTACAACATGACGAAATCAGTTGACAAGGTCGATGAGTTGAAATCCAGCAAGTTGTTTTTGAGAAAGTGACTCTAAATTTTATTTTGTAGTAACTTTCGAAAATAGATTTAAAGGGTATATATAACTTTAGATGAAATACCGAGGAATCACGTATGATCGCATGAAATAAAAGTTGATAAAATCGGTAAATTAGATATTTTATTAGAGAAACGCTGGTAATTTGTGATAGGCGAGTACTTCAAAATATTTCCCAAACAGAGAGTTAGCAATGAAGTAAAGCTTTTGAAATGTCTCTGAAATAAATATTGATAGAAGTAAGTGCCCCACTGATATGAAATATGGCATAAAAATGATCGAAATTGGTACAATATTAATGGCTGGAAAAATAGTTCTTTGATGTTGTCAATTATGCGAAAAACGTTGATGGTTAAATAGAAGATTAAAATTAGCACTTTGAAACAAATGCGAAAAGTGAAATCATTAAATAATTGTAAAATCTATTCTGTTATCACTCTATAGATTTTTTTGCATTTTATCTTGAACTAGATTGAGGACTTCCGAAGATTATCAAAAACATTTCACGTTTACTACATCACAAAGCATTACTTATCATGCCGTTTAATTTGAAAATAGGTATAATTGTTTGGTTTGTTGTGCATAATTTATTCTGTCTATTCTTCAATTCTCTTTATAATATTATGTCACAAAGCGTGAAATATTGGGAAGTACTCAGTTATAAGATCTCGTTAAAAATTAATTTATTTCTCAATGATTTTATCGATTTTTTAAAATAAACTGCCATTGTTAGAAGAAGAAAAAAATACTTTTTAAAATTTTTAGTTATTTGGATAGTATCTAAACAAACACTTCAGGATTACATGTTAGAAAAGCCGTTATACATTTGAAATTTAAAAAACAAAATCGATTTTGGGCGCAAATCCATCTGAACATTTTAATTCAAACATGCAATGATTGAAATGGGTAAAAATTGGTTTGTGAATTTTTTATTACAATTGCAGCTCTGTATCCAGTTTAAGTTTTAATCGATTAGCATGTAACTACCCGAGGCACATATTAATCATTACTTTTTCATATTAATTGCATGTTAGAGGTTAATACAAAATCCATTAGTCTTTATCGATATTCAATAATACACACATGCATTTTTAAAAATGTATGCTAGAAAGTTTCTGGAAGACTACTCCCATTAATTTGAAAAGTAAATGCTATTGATCAGAAGCAATTATAATATTATTGTTATTTAATTTATTTAAAATAATTGCAAAAATCTTACACTAAGGTTGCAGTTAAGTTTTCTAAGAAATGAAATCATTTAATGTTTTCATTACTGTTCTTTTAATACTCTTTAAAAGGAACATGTATGCATCGCTCTACTAGTGAGTGTTCATCAAGATGGTTGGCAATTTTAACTTGCAAATCACGTTCCGAAACATGTGACCTTCACGAGATTGCATACCATTATGTCGGGCCACCGTGGATTCCAACGGTTGTTTCTGGTGCCAACGGACTCAAAATTTCTGATTTCCGTCTGATTTCGAAACTTGTGACCTCTAAATACGTGCTTTCATGTTTTAAAAACATTTTCTTTAATTATAACATTATAGATTATAGGCAAAAATGATAAAAATCCTTGTTGGAAATATAAATAATTATTTAATGAAATATTTAATATTGTAAACGGGGAAATTGTTCTTTTTGTAAAAATTCTTTATTGAAAAAGGAATGAACATTTGTTGGTATAATGTTTTGTATTTGTTTTTTTTTGTAAACTTGTAGCAATGATATAAATATAAGGATAACTTTGTTTCACATATAATCACTTACAAAATGAAAAATAAATTAAATAGATACCATATTTTATAGATGAGTAAATCTATCGTAAATTTCAATCAGGGGTAGGATTTAGATTTTGTTAATTTGTCAACTGAAATGTACCTAGCAGGTCCGGAGTTTGAAATATCCATCAATATAAGATGTTAATTAAGGTGGCAGGGAAATCGCTATTTTTACTTATTGTCGAATGGCAACAGTTAATCGTACATAAATTGCCTTAGGAATGTTTCTGGTTGCTTCGTTGAATGTTTTAGCTGCTCACGTACGTGCAGTATTTTGAGTTTCATATACAGATATGGAAAGTATTGTCCAAATGTAATAGATGTTCGTTAAGAACCATGTATCAAAGAATTTTCTAAAGTTCAAAAAATTAAGAATCTAATGTTTTTGAATTTGTTTTTGAACGTTATTTTTGAAATTCTCAACATTTTCAAAAATATTTATTATGTTCTTAATTAAAAAATAAAATTCTGAGATTTCCGGTTGTGTCTTTGAATGTTTTAACTGTACAGTGCATGGTTTTGAACTTCATATACAAACACAGAGACAAAGTATTGACCAAACGTAACAGACGCTCATTAAGGGCTATACATGACACATTTATTAAAAGTTATTTTTATATAAATAACAAAAAATGCATGCCTTTTTCTTATATTAATTTTGCTGTTTTTTATTTTTTTACTTGTCCGAAAATATTTATTATATTCTCAATTTAAAAAAAATTCTAACATCTGATGTTTTTAGAGTAAATCATTTCAATGTTTTTTACTCCCCCCACCTTCTATACAAGGGAAACCTTGTTTTTTTTATGAATATTTGGGGGATTTTATTTTTGCTTATTAAAGCAGTTTATATATATATATAAAAGAACCTCCTGAAAAATTTCTGTGCATAGAGTTTTTACATATACATTTATTTAACTTCGTTTGCTTCATGCCTAAAAAGATGAAATTTTCAAATCTTCTTTTCATTCACTTCCTTTTGCTTTATAGATTTAAAATTATATGTAACTTCTTTTTGATGCCTATACTATTTTAATATGTTTAGTATTTAGTTATCGATTAAAGAATATAATTTAATTCAATACCTATGAATACATTGTAGTGAACTTTTGAAAAAAAATATTTAAAGATTCCATACCAATAAAATTATTTACATAAAATATATTAATATTAAATCCATATTAAAGATAAATTATTTTTGTTTCATAGCATACATATAAAACATGACGCTGTGCTTAAAAAAAAATGCTTTTATTCATTTTATTAAAATTATAATACACTTTATTCAGTTTTTCTTATATTTCAAAAAAAAACAATAAGAATTTTTAATTTTAATTATTAATTGGTGATTGATTTAGATAATTTCATTACGATATAAATTTATTTGGTACTAGCAAAAGTTACTAGCAAAATCACAATGTACTAGCAAAAGTTATAAAACATTCTAAACATTTTCAGAGTATTGGCAAAGCATGAAAATAAAGATTTTTCCTTTCGACATATTTGTGGTTGGCAAAGAGTTTCTAAAATTCAACTGCATCTGTTGTCCACGTTTGTCGCCGGTTGAAATAATTCAATGCAACTCGCATTTCGAGAAAAATTTTGCCGTGACCTAGTTTGACGTTCCGTTGCTCGAAATTAGTCCTCTAGTTCAAACTAATTTCATGCAGAGTGTTGGAGCCTCTATATCAATCAGAAAATATGCAAAAACCAAATGAATAAGCAAATTAATCTCGGAAATATATTAAAGAAAACAGTACACACAAAAAATGCGTTTGTTGCTATGTTCTGAAAACACAGTCTGTAATTTCACATCAGATTTTCGTCTACATTTAAAAGTGTGTTTACACGATCATTTGATAATTATTAGTTCTGGAAATACAGAAAAGAAGTTATAAATGCACTTGTTTTAGTATTTCGTTAAATTCCTTGAGCAAAATTATTGATTAAATCATTTATTTTTTTAAATATTTTATTAAGTGATTCTCTATTGGAATTTAAAAAAAATATTGGTTATTGACACTATTGATTTCGGAAATGAAATGAAGATTTAAAAAATACATAATGAATAGTTTAAAATGAATTTATTATTTATGCATAAATTAAAAATGCATGATAATATTTGAAATGAGTATTTCTTTAGCGTTTGAAATTTTAACACAATGATGATTTCTAGGCATAAAGATAAGTAAATTGTCTGTTTGACATGTAAAATACAAAAGTCGTTCAAAATTATCTATAAATAAAACATTAGACTTATAATTACGAATTTTGATATGTAATTACTTCTTGGATAGTAGATGATAATAAAGAATTAGTTTTCCAGAATTCCCAAGATTTTAAATTGAAAATAACAAAGTTTTTCATTACAATTTTTGGAGCATATTTTTTGCATAAAACCTGTTTTTCCGTCAGCTTAAAATTCAAAATAGGAATTGTTCAGACATATCATTTCTGCACTGTGAAAATATTTTAAGCATATTTTGCAGCGATGGTTTCGACTGTTTTAATCATTATGTTAAATCTTCAAGAATTACAACCATATTAAATATAATTTTTGTACTTCTTATCATATTAATGAATTTTTTTCAAAATAAATAAATAAATTAAATAAAATTAGACGAAACAAGCTTAACTTTTCTAATGCTACGATGCTTTAAACATGGTTTTGAATTTTCTTCAAAAGTTTTTTTACGTGCACATTTGAGCTAAATAAAATTCGTAACCTTCGTTAGGTTAAGAAAGAAACCAATGGATGTAATCTCCACGAAACATTCTCTCATACTTTATAATAAAAGCTTTATCCTCCCTTCATCCACATGTAAAATTATACTATTATATGTTGAATGCTCAGATCTTTATTCGCAAAGTTACTTCTTTAATATAATAAAGAAATTTGGTCTAGAGCAGAGGTGTCCAAACTTTTCGCGGCACGGGCCGGATCGAAATTAGATCCATGTTATACGGGCCACATGTATATACAAATTGAAAAATATCATTATGAGTAAAGTAGCATTAAATACTATTAATTAATACTATTTTATTGTAACTTGAAAATACAAAATACTAAACAAACAAAGTATAATTATATAATTATTTTATATAAATTGAAATATTTTCATGCAACTTCTAATGCGAATAATGAAACTGTTTTTTTTTTGTTGTTGTTGAAGAATGTCTTTATAGTTGGGATCAAAATTTGTTACACCAATCATAAGCAATGACTGCAAATGTTCATCAGATAAATTTGCTCTATATTTTGATTTGAGATACTTCATTCGAGAAAAAGTTTGTTTGCACACGTAAATAGTCCCAAGCATTGAAATGAATTTACGAGCAAATTTCTTCAAATTTGGAAACTCTTTTGCATCCAAATATTTATAAAAATCTATCAAGTTTCCTTCCTTGTATTTGTCCTTGATTTGTTCGTTTGCTTGAAGATCAATAAATTCTATTTGAAGCCGGCTTGAAATTTCAGCAACGTTGCAATCAAATGGATTTTGGAACAGCCGAATTTCTTTTGAATTCATGTCCAAATCAGAAAATCGCTTTTGAAATTTTTCTTTTAAATCGGCGATCATCTTTACTGCAAATGCAATTGGAAATTGTTCTTCAGTTTTTTTATTAAATTCGTCGCAGCACGGAAAATGCGTAAAATTACATTCAGTCACTTGACTTTCGAATAATTGTAGTTTTGTTCGAAATGCTTTAATTTGAGAGTATAAATCGCAAATTAAATTGTTTTTCCCTTGGAACTTTAAGTTTAAGGTATTTACGTGTGTCACAACATCTGCAAAAAAAGCCAATTTCCAGAGCCATGCAGTATCCGATAAAAGTGATTCAGGATGTTTTTTCTCTACAAGAAATAAATCAATTTCACTTCTAAGCTTAAAAAACTTTTTCGATATATGTTTATGAAAATGAAAAGGTTTGGGCGAAAACATCATTATATTTTAAAACCCTCCGCGGGCCGGATAAAATCACTTGGCGGGCCGGGTTTGGCCCGCGGGCCGTAGTTTGGACACCTCTGGTCTAGAGTATTATTAATAACATACCATTGGTGAGAAATAATAATGAAATAGCCTATTAAAGTGCGATTTTTTGGCAATATGTTTGGGTGATTCATCGCTACGATGCAGTTAATATAAAAGCACCAGAAAACCGTTTATATATTTTCGATACTTTTTTCCGAACCATTTGAAACCAAAATTTAATACAGAATCTTAAACATGAGACCGAATACACTTAATTTCATTTATTTAAGTAATTTACGTTTTTAAATTTCGCGCTTACAAATACGCAAAGATATAGAATGACAGAATATCAATAGTTGGTCAGATTTGGTTACAAATTTAAAACTGTAATACAATTATTAATGCTTTCTTAGACGTGTTTTTTAAAAAAAATTCCTTAATATTAATGAAGTTGTAAATGCATACTTAAATGTTCTTCCGAACCGTTTTCAATCCAGTGTATACTGATTAATGTATTATATTATTATGCTTTCGATTTAAAATCTGCGACGGGAACCGAACCTCTAAACGGGCTGATGTATTAGTCTTATTTCAGGCTCAGTCCTGCATTTTTCAATTCCTGCTATTAGTTCACACTCTCCATATGCATATTTATTTATATATCTTATTCAAATTTTCAATCGTAAATGAAATGCTTTTTATTCATCCATTCGAGTTCAAATACATTTTTTAAACTTGTGGCGGATGACATTCGTTGTGAATGCAGTTTTATTTTGTCAAATATTAATTCATTAAAGAAATTTTATTAATTTTTAAGACTTGAAATAGAGTTTAAGTAGTTTGTAATGAGAATAGAACTCTGCAGGCAAGTAGCTCGATAGGTAAAATGAGAGGATTTCAGTATTTTTTTCACGTGAAGGTGAAGAATGCGAGTTCAATTCTTGCGAAAATCAATCATTTTTTGATGCTTAATAATTTTTTTGATAATTATTTAATAAAAAGTAACTAAAATAAAAATTTTCTTTGTTGACCTAAGTAGGAATCAGATTTAATTTTTTTATAATACTTGTATTATAAGTTTTTGTTGTTCCAAGAGTTCCCGTCAATTTTTTTTTCAAACCAACGAATATACAAAAATACGTTCCGCCTCTAATATATTCTTAAACTTATGGATTAAAACTCTTATGTTTTCAATTTATGTATCGCTGATGCAATTCTGCATGAAAATGGTACATAACTCTCTGCTGAAGATATATATATGTCATCTCCAGGGCCATTTTCAGTTCCAGTTCCATACCGATACTCAAAATCGCATGTCAGCAAAATCAGCACGAAGGTCAATCCTCACCCTTATTGATAGGCGAGGCACAGATTCCAGTTTCCAAATGCTTTATGGCCTTTTCGTTTTGAGCGCATCTTGCTTTTTGAGCGAATTGTCCAAACCGTGTTTGTCCGATTATAGATTTCCGCCAACCAACATAACTGAAGGCCGAGCTCAGGAGCAATAACATCCCTCGAGGACGTTGGACGCATCAAAACAGCGGGGTTTTTGTACTTCACTTTCGACATCGACCATTTTTCTCAATTTTCTTGGCCTTCAGATGAGACGCCCGTGTTTTATTGCCGCTCGAAAAACACTTCAGTTTCCGACAATACCTTGTCAGCGATTGACTGCGTCATTCTTACTCTCTTTTTTATCACTTGTTCGATGACATATTTTGAATCTTTTGTTGCAAAAGTGTCTTTTGTACAGTTTTAAAAGCATGGTTTATGTAATAGTGTTTATCGTGGCTTGTGTCATTGATATGTCATAGGAAGCTATTGAGATCTGTATATAAATTTAGTCGGAAGTTGGTGTTATATGTCCTTGAAAGAATCTTTGCTGGAGTCACACTGTAATGGATAGCTATAGGAAGCTATAAAAGATATGTTATGTATTCTTACCACTGATGCATTAAGGTGGTAAATTTTTCCTTCAAGAATCTTTTTCAAACTTACATTTACAATGACAGTGATTAAGCCTTTTGAAATTTTCTACCTGTTTGTTATTTATTGTATTCTTTCTTTACGAGATAAATGTTTTTAAATATTACCAATGTCTACTTTCTATTATTTTGACTGCCTCCTATCTGAATGTAACAATAAAATAGAAAAAAAATTGAGAAATTAAATTTTTTACCGCTAATTTATAAGACGAATAATATAGTAAATTATACATGTAAGAGAAATGAACCAAAACTTGTGTTTAATTAGCAATAAAGCAACAAATTAAAATTTTCTAAAAGATAAAAAAATATGATAAAAATGACAATAAAATCTTATAATCCGGATGCAACTGATATTTATAAATCTATCTATCTGTCTATATTTCTAATCCATCGACCTGTCTATCTAATCTATCCTTCTGTCTAATCTATCAGATCTATCTATCTACCTGATCTGTCTTTCTAATATATCTGTCTACCAAATCTATTTATCAATCTGTATAATCTATCTATCTAATTGACCTATCTAGCTTCTATTTTATCTATCTTTTTAATCTATCTATCTATGTACCTAATTTATCTATATATTTATTTGTCTTATCTATTTATCTGTGTATCTATCGATCTATGTACCTAATTTGTAAATATACTAGCTAATTTATATACCTGTGTCTGTTCGCGTGGAAATTTTTAAGTATATGTACGAAAAACTATCAAATAATGACAAATAAAAAAATTAAGCCTAACCTAAAAACGATACTCTTAAAAGCATAAGCATGTATAAAAAATATATAACATAAATACAACTTTATAACAAAAACACACAACTATAGTAAAAACAATTTATTTACATTGTATACCCAAAATAAAACAAAACAGCAAATCAAGTCCGTATTTCTTTAAAATCAGATACAATTCATTTTATTTATTTATCGAGATTAAGATATCTACAACAGTAATTTTTAAATTTTTAATTTAACTGAAAAAACAGTTGTCATCACGCGCGAACACAGTTGATGTCACGACAATAATAACGTTCGCGCGTTGCAACGTTGGCGTAACGCACATGTCTGACTTTCCAGTTGCGGTAATGTAATGTAGATCAGAATTTTTTTTATTTCCTTTATTCTGTTTTCATTTAATTTAAAGATGAAAATGTGACAACCTTTTGCATTGTTTTCTAATAAACCAAAAAGTGAAAAATTTATGTGTTAAATAGATAAATGGCCGATTTGTTGCCTATGCATTTTGAGGCTTCACGAATTTTTTTGCCTACGCATTTTGTGGGTTCAAAACTTTAAAGCCGAAACAATATCATTTTCCCACAAGATAAGAAGAGAAGAATAGCATGTTAGAGCTGATTTTCGAGTAACCTTAGAAAGTATCGAAATTTATTTACAGCTCACAAATTAATTTACTGATGAAAACCAAAGGCTCTTTCCACTGAATTTCTTGATGATTTGGTTACAACTAAGTAAGGCCTACGGCCAATCATATGATCATACTTTTTTCTCCCATTCATGCAAAACTAATTTATTCGTTGATCGATTTTTGGTCTAGATTAATTTTTCCATTTTTCTTTTTAATATTTCTTAAATCATCCCATATCCCTCATTTTTACTTACTTTATAAAATTTTTCACTTTCTATTTTTTAAACTTTATACCCGAGTTATGTATCTAAGATCAATATATTAGGAATATTAATGTTTTTCGGACTGTAATACCTATATAATACCTATTTTTATATAATAAAAAATTGCAATACTTTTTACAAGTAATAAAAAAAATTAAAATATTTTTATTGAGCTTGGGAAAATGATATACTGATGCAACCAATACTTGTTAAACTTTGCAGTATATACTTTAAATCATTCTCTGATTTTTCTTAAACTTGTTATATTATCTAGATTCTGTTTATATTTAGATTTGGTGTGTTTGCTGATTGTTATTTATTGCATTTCTCTTTTATATTTTCTTGTTGTTGTTGAAAATATGTATTGACAAGTTTCGTGAAAATGAATGGTATAAAATTTTATATATTTTTTTTAATTTAAAAATGATATTTAAACTATTTATTAATATTTAGCTGTTGTATTGAAAATGTCCTTAAAAAGTATTAAAGAAACAAATTCCATGTTTATCATTAATTTTAATCCTTTTTCAATTCCTACTATTAGCTCGCACTATCCCTATATATACTTATATACCTTGTTCAAATTTTCAGTCGTCAGTAAAATATTCTTTATTCATCCACTCGAGTTCTGATATATTTTTTAAAACTTACAGTGGATGACGTTTGATGTTAATACAGTTTTTTTTCAAATATTAATTCATTCATTAAATTTAATAAATTTTCTAACATTTAAAATAGAATTTTAGCAGTTTGTGATGAAAGTTGAAGCCAATGAGCAATAGCTCATTCGGTAAAAGGCTTGGATTTCGATATTTTTCACAGGGCGGTGAAGAATGCGAGTTTAAATTTTGCGAAGATATTTAGCAGGGTCTAAACTTAGAGAATAGAGTCTAAACTTTTGAGAATATATATATATATATTCTCAAAACATGGACAAGTGGATTAACTAAATAAACATAAAGTTCACTGAATTGAAAAGAAATATATAATGGCGTAATAATTTACTGCATTATTCTACAAAAGGAACTGAGCTATTTCAGAAGTTTCCGAAACAACCGAAAGAGAATAATAATAATAATAATAAATGGAGTTTACATTCTTTCTATTTGAAACGTAATCTAGAGACAATAAAAGAGAAGAAGCGTTTCGTTTTTTATGGCCTCTCTCAGTCAAAACAAAACATATCCCATTTGTTCCATTGTTGGATACACAAGATCGCTAGCAGTCATTGCTAATAAAAGGAAAAGAGTAGCTGGTTATCATTTTGCTTCAGTTGTTTTGAGATGATTTATGAATAACTGCTCGAAAGGCAGCTGCGTACCGAAAGTTACATAAAGGGTTCTTCATTCTTTTATTAAATCATTTCAAAAGAAGATAATCCTTTTTTCTTTCTTATTTTTAAATTAATCGTTTTATTAATATCTAACGAAATAAAATCATTTGCAACTACTCATAAGCTTTTGTTTTAATTTTTCTTTTTCAAGTTATTAAGCTTATATTTCTGTCATTTCTTTGATCGATTAATACAGTAAAAGCTCTTGATTCGCGGGGTATATGTTCCATAAATATGCCACGAATACAGAATCCTTGAATACGGGATGGTAATTTATATGGGATTATAGGGGATACGTTCCTAGGTGAAAAAATAAAACAAAAAACAAATATATAAAAAAATAAATTTAATGGAAGTTTTTGAGCATTTTGATTAATTATCTTAAGGCTTAGACAATGGTTTGAAGAATTTTTTAATTTTCTCTTGCTTGGCAGTTTTTAAAAGCTCCTGCAATTCAGACTGATTCACAGCAGTCACATTAGCAATTTGCCTCTTAAAAATAAGACTTCGTTCCATAGACGGATCAATGTTCATAAAGAAATCGCAAAGCTCATTTGCCATTCTTAAACCTTTACTAAGATTTTTCAAATTAAATGTCACGTTTCCAGTGCTTGTTGAAGCCTCTTCTTCAATGGGCTGTGAATTTTGACATTTCCTCCAAGTCGGTTTCAGTCAAATCTTCATCTTGCAATTCAAACAATTCCTGAATGTCACTTGATCACTGTTCGAACCCATCTCGTCCTATTCCATTCGCGATTTCGGCTATGTTTGCAGTTTGCATTTAACAACGTACTTTAGACAAAGTTGTAATAAGATCTATTTTACTTTTTTATTAATCCATTTCACGGCATTTACAAAGGATATTGGGTTGCATACCTATTGAAATCCTTTTATTATTATCTATGTACTTATTAGATCCGCGAATAAAGAAATTTTTAGCTGCGAATATAGGAATTGGGTCGCATTTCTTTAATCCACGAATAATGAACTCGCGAATAAAAGAACCGCGAATAAGGAGCTTTTACTGTATAAAAAAATCGAATATGCATATACAGTGTGTCTCAAAACCCTTGATCGGGTTTTTATTCGGTAAATATTGAAAATACATACATACTGTAAGTTACAAAGTCGCGTAAAAAAGTTGCAAGATGTTATGAAATCTATGAAAATTTTCAGGCAATTAAATTTTTAAAAAAATACAAAATACAAAATTTTGTATGGACTGTACAAAAATCCTTCCGAAGATTAAAATATGCCTCATCCTTTAATAAGGCCATGTACAAAATTTCAGCATTTTATTACAAAAAGTTTCAAAGATATAAAACTATAATGAACAACGGGGTTTAGATGAATGGATATGTGTTCGCAAAGAGGAAAATTCCTGACCTATGTTTATGTTTTAGGGGTGGTACACAAGTAACAATGAAAGTAATAATTGAATAAATAAATAATAATTTTGCCGCTTAAAGGTTCAAAAGTATTAAAATTTTGTAGAAAAAAATAACTTAAACGAAAAATTGCATAAGGAAATATTATTCGAAGGAAAGATTACGTTAAATTCTTTTACAAGTTCATTGATTGTACTATTTTTAAGTTTATTCTGTAATTCAAGATATAAATTTCTTTTCAAGAAATATAGATTTTGAAACTTGTATTTAAAACTAAAGATATGAAGCATATTTTATTTCCTTGTGATGCATTCTTGCTTCGCGTCATTTGTATTTTAATTTGTGATTGACCTTTTACCAGCTTTGCGTTGATATATCTTTCAGAACTTTCATGATAAAAATCTTAAATTTTGTACATGGCCTTAAAAGAGGATGGAGCACATTTTACTTACCGGGAAATTTTTATGTATGGGGTCCGTATAAAAATTTAAATTTTGTATCTTTCTAAGCTTCAGCACCTGAAAATTTTAATCGATTTCATAACATTTTGCACCTCTTTAAGAAACTTTGTAATTTACAGTATATATCTATGATCAATATTTAAGGAATAAAAACTGCGGTCAAGATTTTTGAGACACCCTGTACTAATGCAACATTACAACGTTCATTTCAATTATCTTATTATAACTGGACCATCTGCATGAATTTGTTTATGAAATATCTAAAAATTATTGAAAAATACTAGTGATCTTAATTTTTTTAGTTAAAATTAATTTTCCATACACCAATTCATTTCATGCAGTACAAGATATTTTAGAAGCAGAAAAATTTTGTGCTAACAAAGATAACGATGTTGAATATTTTCCATAATTTTTATCGCATTATCTAACATTAGAAATAAATAAATGAATTACAAAAAAAGCCTATTAAAAATATTATTGATTAAAATTTTTCTCTTAAATCAATACTGCAAAAAATATATGCATATGTGTTTAACCTTATACTTTTATGATTAGTTTTATTAATCGAACACAACTTACAACTAACAAACTTTAATATTTTTCAGAAATAAGAATGGAGACTGCAGGAAGTATATTTAAGGTACTTTGTTTTGTTCAGATTTTGATTAAAATTATTTTAAAAAACACATAATTACTAATTTAAATTTTTTGGCCCATAGCAATTCAAAAACTACTTATTATTTATTTTTTAAAAGGTAATTAAACAATTCAAAAATAAATTAAAAAATTGATAACTACAAAATGGAACATGAGCAATGAACTATAGCACCTCATACACAACTGCAAGGAATCGAATGCTGGAATGAACCTAAACTGAAAAAAGGTAGTATTACAAGCTTGTTTTTATTTCCAATAAATTTTACTCAAAATTTAATGTAAAAGCCGTGGCTCAAATTTCATCCATCTAGCTCAAAATTTTTTTTGAGTTATTTTTGTCATACGGACATTTTCAAAAAATTATTTTTCTAATTCGGGGAATTCAGAAAGTTGAGAATCGTCAAAATCTCAGGTTCGAGGTTTTTTTTTTTTTTTTTTTTTACGATTACTATACGTTTTGTAAACTGGGTATATGAAGAAGTAAAAAAAATCATGCAGTTTTTATTTTCAAAAAAGGTGTTAATTTTAATTTTAGACGTGCGCTTTCAAATTAAAAAATAACATAACTTCATTTTGTCAGTGCTCCGATTAAGGAGTCTGATTGCCCTTACTGGACTGCCAAATTCATTAAGAAAAATTAAAACAAAAATACTTTTAGATTCTCAAATTCACATCTGCATACAATACATGAAACTAAGTATGGTATTTTATGCATGATTTCTTCTTTCTATGTTTCCTCACATTCGATGCTACTATGTAACTTTTTTATTTTATTTTGCCAACCAACATTTGATGCCTTAATTTCATTTATTTTTTTTTAATTTTCGGCATGTTCCATTTCCGTTTGATAAGGATTATTAATGGTTACAAATTTCTAGGCTACGTTTGAGCACATAAAAAACTACAGTTTCACAGAATTAAACATCAAATTTGGATAGCAGTTTGCAAACTTTTGAAGAACAGTGCAGAAATTTAACAGTATCTTATTTCAGCAAAGAGTGAAGAAAAGTATTTCTTTTTCGTATAAAATTTCGAATGTTCTTGTTACTTTTGTTGCTTCAGGCGTGTTTTGCTGCTGTGTATTCGCGTTTTAAAATAAAGTAAAGCCTCTTTACACATTACCGAGCATTTTTGAGTTTTCATCGTACAAGCTACAGACGGAGGAGTTTGGATTATCTGCATCAATAATCTTTAGTTCTAAACTTTCCTCGCTTGTTTTAAATGAAATGCTTTTAAATGATTCTAAATTATTTTTACTCCTAAGAATGTTTATTATATGTATTTTTTAATAGATTGAACTTATGTAAAATTTGTAACAATAATATTTAAATATGTACCATGATTAGTAAAAAGAGCCTTTTAAAGGTTAAGAAGTGATCCATCTGTACTCTACTTTAAGAGTTTAATATTTATAAATTAATAACGTATGGTCCAGGCGTCCTGAGTTCGAATTCCGGTTCGGGCATGGTTGTCTGTGAGACGTATGAATATGCCCCCTGTTTAAAGGGTTTCTGCAAGCCAATGTGATGCTTGAAGTAGTTAAGTCGTACTCTTGCCCATTTGGCGTTACTGAGAAAACTAGAGACTCTCACTTGGCTTAAATGGCTAACAGTTATATCAGCGGGCTTGTATAGTGCTATAAGTAGCAACAACAACAGCACTTGGAGGCCAGCTTCCTGTCATAGGGGTAGTGCATCTTCCCCGTGACCTGGGCATCCTGGGTTCGAGTCCCAGTTCGGGAAGGGTTATTCTTCATCTGTTGTATCTGTGGGGTGTATGAATGTACCTCCCTGAAAAAAGTGAGTAGTGCGTAGTTAAAGCGTATTATTGGTTCTGGTTGGCGCTAGTGAAAACAAGAGGCCCACCCTCGGCTTAAAATAGCTGACTTCATGAGTGGGCTTGTCCATATCGGATGTTATTAGAAAGCAAACATATGGTGTTCACCAAGATAATCAAATTTTGCAATCCATTGCACATCTTAAAGGGACAAAAGGATTTCAAATCGCCTCATAGTATAAAGAAATGGACAAAATTAAATTACAAATTTTCATTGAAATGAAAAAAGTTGTAAGTCAAAGCCACTGTGGAATTATTGACAACTAATTAAATGCAATTTTATACTTATTAAATGTTTAAATAGAGATTCTGTCATGTAACCATTATTAAGAATGAGGTTGTATTTCGTAGTTGATTGGCAGAAAAGATGACAGGTGAAAAGCGTTGACTGAATTTTTCCACCGTATCCTCAGCTATAACCATCGGAAGTGATCTCTCCGAAAATTTCTCACATCTCTTTATAAACTTGTCATGGCAGAGAACGTCTTGCATGGTATCGGCGTATAATGGTTAAGAAATATTAACTTTTGGTGAGAATTTAACTTTTGCAATTTTACTGAATTTACCATCTTTACTTTGGGGAGTTATTTGGCTATTTATTCCTGTCAATTGTCAGATACTATTATTTTTAATAGTATCTGACAATTTAATTTGAGCTTTTAGACACATTTTCTCAATCAAAACACAGGTTCGAAGAAAAACTGCTGTTTATCCACAAAATCCCATTCGAAATTTGATGTATTAATTCATTGGCTCTTTGTATTTTCGCGTTTACATGTTTCTGAAAATACAGAATGACAGACAATCAATCTGTTTTTTATTTTATATCTGACTTTTTTTGTCTACAGTATAGACGTTAAATAATGTGTACCGAATCTTATCTATCTAGCTGTAGCTTCGTTTTGTTGTAATCGCGTAAACTTATATTCGAATTTCCTGACAGGCGGATTTCCTCTGAATGAATTTTGCAGAAAATTTCATAGAAGTACAACTGTGGTGCAAAGACCATATGCCGAAAATTCATACGCATAGTTCAAAGCATTTTTGTGCTATTCTTGTCACAGACAGACAGACGGTCATATTACAAAAATGTGTTTTTTTCGAACTCCAGGAGATCCAAAACGTTAAGATACGGCAAAATATCGGGTGGATGAAGAGAATTTGAATTTATATTTCAGTAGGATTAATATTTTGCACATTAAGAAGAAATAAACATATTTTATTTACATTTGATGATTAGTTTTTAATCATTTGTATATAAGTACATTGTAGCCTTCTAATAGGTATATGTATATATAAACCCATCTTAGTCGTTTTAAGTCTGCTGCACTTTGTAAATGAATACTTTCTTTCGAAATATCAAAATGGTTGAAGTTAAAAAAAATTTAGGGTATTTCCGAAACGAGTAAGTGTCGAAAACTTTCGATCTAAGTGGCAAAAATAAAATGTTCTTATTCTACGATTGTTCTGTTTGATGTCGAAGATTCGAGAACACTAAGAGTGAAAATAAAACGAAGTAAATTATCCATAATGTATCCATTGTGAAGAGATACCAATCAAATATTGACATAAGTTCATCGGACGTATCTTTTGAATAGAAACAAGTTTGCTGCATTCAATAAGGATGGGTTCTAAGAGTAAGAAGGAAGTAATGTAGGTTTTCCCCAAGAAAATGCTTTTAAGTTGTGAAATACCGATCTTTCTTGCATAGGATTCATTGTTCACTGTCTATGTGTGCATTTTTTTTGCTGGTTTAAATGTTTTTATTTGAAATCTTTAAATCTGGTTGCTATTGCAATATGTTTAGAAATCTTTCAATAATGCCCCATACTTAACTGGAAAGTTTCCTTCAAATGCAGTTTCTGAAATGCAGAATGTCCGTATAAATAACCTTCTAGATGAGAGTTGTTACAAATAAAAGAAAAAATTAACTATCACTCGGTTTTATATCATTAATTAAGTTGGGTTTTAAAAAATGAGATTGGTTCCATCATGAAATATGTTTAGAACTTCACAAAATATTTTTCATAGATCACTAAGATGGTAAAGCAAACTTGCTATTTCATTAAATACAGCCATAAAAAGTTTATAAGAAAGTAACTACATTTGTCTTGACAAAACCCGCCAATAAATGGATTCTCCATATGCTTACCCAAAATTTTGAGTATGTTGTTTGAAATAGTACCAATGGTGGATTTAAGCATGCTACGGCCGTAGGAAATTCATATTATGAGGCCTTTGTTGGACTAGCTGGATAATTAATGTCGCGTTTCAACAAATATTTGACTTATTCAATAGGTTAATGATTTACCTTAATAATACCAATATTATTAGTTAATTATAATTTATTTTTATTTTTATTTTAGTAATTTCTGAATATATATATATATATATATATATGTATATGTGTGTGTGTGTGTGTGTGTGTTAATATTTATATCATAAAAACACCTAAGGAATGAAATGAAACTCTTGGAAAATTAATCATAATTATAGTTAGCCACTATCTTATTGACAAATGTGTTTATTTTTATGAAAATAAATTTTAAAAATATTATGTTAAATATTATCATAAAACCTCTGTAATGAAAAATACCATAATCTATTAATTTTCCTTTATAAAAAATAATTACTAATGCTTAAATTGACAACTGTAATAACCTGACATACACATGGATTATAGTTCTAAAATTCTATAATTCAAATAATATGCATTTCTTACAAATTTATTTATTTGTAAAGCAAGAATTGAATTAACATACTTGCGGACCTTTTTAGCCCAGCGGTTATAGGCATTTGCCTCATCTACCTGATCGGAAATAAGCTTCTGAATAGCGATGTGCTATTCAGAAGCTTACCTCCAGTTACTTTTCTACTTTCTTTCTTACTTACTTTATCTACTTTTGATATCACAGAGGCACATATATTTGGGAAAAATTCCTCTTTCCGTCAGACAACTGATCCCAAATTTGTTATATATTTATGAATTTTATGTCAAAATCCTATACCAAATTTTATTTATCTCAATTGTTCAGTTTTAATAATTATCACTTTCAAAACTTAACAAGTAGACAGTGAGATAGATTATGAACCAGTAGAAAGGGTTTACCGGATATTTTATGCGACTTCATAAATCAAACAATAGACTCATCTATCTCATTGCGTTTTTGATTTATTATGTTCGTATTTTCACAATTAGCCAATCAGGTAAAATATCTTTGAGTGGTTTTATCAAAACATTAACAGAGATTCACAGCCTTAATGTAATGATGTATATATTTCGAAATTTTATCGTCTAACTTTTATAGTTTTTAAATTATCGTATCCACAGATATATATATATATATATATATATATATATATATATATATATATATA
>JAPMOQ010005640.1:292397-328263 GCA_026543055.1 Argiope trifasciata
ATATATATATATATATATATATATATATATATATATATATATATATAACTACAAGAATAGATTTTTCAAACTCAAAAAGCATAAAACGTCGAGATACATTAAAATTTTAAAGTTAAATTTTTAAAGATTTACTTCATTTTGAAATAAAACATTTCCATATAAAGTTTTCAAATAGTATGAATCATTCCTTGCTCCAAATTATTTCTAATATAAAATATCTCACAAAATAAATTTTGATCTTTTTCTATCAAAATTTCACATGTAAAAATTTAATTTTTTTATTAACTCATTAAACTATTTTAATAATACTTTTTAATCCAGACGTTAATATTTAGACAACTTTATATCTTGTGTCATGAACAAACTCTGTCACTATTTTATGGATTTAGAATTGGGAGTCTCATATACACAATGTATTTACTGATATAGTATCGAATAAAAAGTACATATAAGACTAATTTATTACATTTAAAAATCTGATTCACGAAGATATCAGTAATTTACTTTCCTTCGTAAAATATTTGCTGACTCGTTGGAAAAAATATTTGGGATATCTTGTACTAAAATTTTTTATTTATTTCCTCCATTTTTAGAAAGATCGAAAATAGTGATTTTCTAAGAGCTAATATTTACCTGTCATAAATATGTTCTCCTTCTTTATATACAATGATTCTGCAGAATGCATGAGTCAATATTTTATTGTACTTTCGTATTGCGAGTGTTGCATTGAGTAAACAATGATGACGATTCTATAAAAAGCAATTCAGATTGAAGCTTTAAATACACACCTGAAGATGAAAAGATTCCGAAATATATTTTAATCAGATAAATTACTAATAGGTGCGAACAACAAACAGTTCACACTTTCTAGAACAAAACAAAAGAAAGAGTAGTGGTTTAAATGAAATCTATACCACTTCCTCACAGTTATGTTTGGGTCACTTTAAAGTGACTCCAGGTGAGAGCCTAGATTGGCCCCGAAATTGAAACGCTTGCTCATTGACAAAAATTATTCGAAGTTGGAATTAATAAAAAGCAAATCCTCTACTAAATGTTGCTCATAATGACTGGCTAATTTGGCAATAATTACGATATTACGGTTTATGTTAATGACGATATATTGATTTGAATTTTGAGTTAAAGAAAAGTGAGTGAAATTAATTAATTTCATTTCTTAAATCTTTATTTAAAATTAAGATAAAGGTGTCTGTATTTTCTCAGAGCCAGCGCGAACGTGTGTGCGTGTTGGAGTTAAACAAGCCAGATAATGTATCTGAAATTTCAAAACTTGAAGTACGTTTGGAGAGTGGGAATGTGAATTTTGGAGGATTTTATCACATTTTATTTAGAATTTTAATAAAAAAATTAAGAACTATTTTGGCGTTTTTCCACAATAACCTCTGAAAAATTAAAATAATTTTTGTTTTTAATAATTCTTGACAAAAATAATTTTTGCAACATTTAAAATTAAAAATATTATCTTCTCAATGATACGATTTTTTAAACTTATGAATATTTTTATATGTTTAGTAAATTAAAAAATATTTTAAGTATATTTTTCTACAAGAATAGATAGAATTTTGTGCGAATTTTAAACGTATCACAAACAATAATGTATTTAAAACTTGAGAATTTCGGAAGAAAAATTGCATTGTTGATAAAAGTCACTATTGGAAATTCTTTTCCCTTTTTTATTTTACAGTCCGATCAGAGTTTTTATCAACTTCTTAATATATATTTACTTAAACCTCTAAAGCATCTGCAAAATACTTTTAAAAATGAAGAAAAGGCATCAAATTTTTCACTTTTTTAGGCTAGAAATTCGATTACATTATTAAATTTTATTCACTTTTTAAATGAATTTTGGAGCAGCTGACAAATAAATAAGTGAAATACATAGTAAAATGATAGAGCAAATGAAAATAGCAATTTATATGCAGTATATACTTTGGCTTTACAGACAGAATTTTGCATGTTTTAATCGTCACATTTCTATTTAGTAATTTCGAACAATTTGTTACCTTGTTGTAATTCATCTCAAAATCCTCAATTAATTGCTTTATATATATTTGAAAATTAGTTTCTGTGCATATTGTTAGGAATATATAATATTGCTTCCTTGCATATCTAGTTTAATTGTAAAGAAGAGCGTATTACAGATGTTATAATGCATGTGAATAGATGCCAGGTTAATGATCCCCGGTCTTGTCCCGAAGGTCACGCTTGGAGACAAGCTTCGCAAATATTTGATGATTAGGCGGTGGATTTGGTGAATTTTGGGGACAATGTCTATTTAGAGGAATAAAAAAAATATTCCTTTTAGGATTTAAGATCCCATAACCCTTTTTTAGAAGATTAAAATTCTATCCCAGATACTTTTTAAAAGGAGACTCTTAATAAGTCGAGTTAATTTTCTTTTTGGAGTATTAAAAAAGAGAGAGAGTGTTAGCAGTACTCTAAGGGCACAGTGTTAATACGATTGTTTAGTAAAAAAATTCTTGTTTGCTCTTCTGTTGTTGATTTCTTTAAACACTGTATTGTAAATGCTTCGGATGTGTTTGATTACTCATATTTCGTACTTTGTTGTTAAAACTCCCCCCCCCCTTTATCCTCTTTATCCTTTATCGAATTTGTTGGAACGTCACATCGGACATTTATCAACAATACTGGTGCAAATTTGTAATATTGCTTTCCGGCACGCTTTACTACAAACACTTTTACTTACAGCTCTGTTGAATGCTAATAGGATACCGAATCAATGATCTCAGAACTTGGCGACCATTTGGCTACTTTGGTGACAAAATATTATTACTGGAAACTTATAGAATTTTAGCAATTGGGTCAATAGGAACCAAGATATACCTGATTGCTCCAGAACCTTCTCTGCTTTCTTCTGGAAACTCAAAAAGACCGGCAGTCTCAAGCTGGAATCAGTCGTGTATCGAGTCCTGCAACGAATCAATCGTGTAAAGAGTCTGCAGCGAATAGTTGATCAGTATAATGAAGAGCAAACTTTATGTTGAGCTGAAGCGATTACTGAGTTGAGCAGTGTGGAAGCTTTATTGTGGAAGCAACATCGAATCGAAGTAGCCAGTCGTGTAGTAGGTAGTCGGCTATTGGATACAACAAAATCAAGGAGACTGCTGAATTGCAGGCGTTAGGAGTGACCGTAGACTGACACTACATAGATTCTTTCCTCTTACTGAATTCTGTTTCGCCACTTTGGGTGCTGTGGTTGATATTATTGCCGATTATTACTTTCCGACGGCTGTTTGTCGTTGTGTGCTGCTATGTATTACGTGTGTTCATCCAGGTTCTATATTTGTCATCTTTGTAATAGTGTCTTTGTGTTTAATAAAAGACGCTGTTTGTTACTAAAGGATGGTTTATTTCATAAACCGACAAATCGAAAAAGAACTCCATAATTTCCGTAACAATAATTATATATTTATACTTTGCTTTATCGAATATAGTAGACAGTGGGAAAATGCTCAATTAAAATTGCTTAATGTCAAAGGAGTAATAATGTCAAAGTAACTCAAAAGGCTACCTTTATCTTTCAGCAAATTTACGAGATAGGAAGTTACATTTTCATAGTTAAAAAGGAAGGTATTATTAAAGGCACACCTTTTTCTAATCAAACGGAAGACATTTATAACCACAAAATCGCGGTTAGTAGCATTTAATCCCAGTCTATTTCTCCTAATATGGAGAAACTTTTTTTTTCAACAAACCTTTCAACTGAGATTATTATTATTAACTACTATTCGCTGTAATGTGCAACATATTTAAAATAGTATATTATAACATAATCAGTGGAAGTGGTCTGCCTTTCCAAAATTACCTCGCATATTCTCTAATAAAATTGTTTTGATGTGAATTTAACATTTTTGTTGAACCTATCGTGTGATTCTAGGCTAGTTGTTTTGACAATTAATCCCTGGTTGATAATATCTGGAAATCGAATCTGTGCTTTAGACACATTTTTTCAAACTGATCCAAACAAAAATTTAACAGAAAACTACACTTATAAAATCACATACCAAATTTGATGTATTTAAGTCACTGAATTTTCCAAAATGTAGTTTTTGAATTCAAGGTGATATGAATCATGGAAGTTTGTCAAAATCTCAAATTTGAATTTTTTTTTATCGATTGCTATATTTACTCTATCCTTTGTATGTAAGAAAGTACAAATGATCTCACTGACTCTGAAATTCTCGTAGCTGGTTTGATATAAAAATGATTGAGTAGTATAAATGTAAAATTTACTATTCTTTGATTATAAAAGTTTCTATTAGAATAATGCTTAGTAGTACTAGATAGAGATTAATGGATTTTACATAGATTTTGAAAATCTATTTAAGATTCTTAAATTCGCATATATTTTTCTCAATTCCTACTATTAGTTTGTACTCTCCCTAAATATATATATTTATATATCTTGTTCAAATTTTCTTCTTTATGATACTTAATGTTAGCACATTTTTTCAAATATTAATTCATTAATTAAACTTTTATTAATAACTTTCTAATACTTTAAATAGAGTTTCAGTAGTTTGTGATGAAAATTGAGACCGACAGGCTGTAGCTCAATCGGCAGAATGCAAGAATTTCAGTATTTTTTACGTGAAGGTGAAGAAAGCGAGTTCAATTCTTGAGAAAATCAATATTTTCTAGATACTTAAATTTTCTTTTGATAATTATTTAATGAAAATAACTAAAATAAAAATTTGCTGTGTTGACCTAAGTAGGAATTGAATTTAAATTCTTTTTATATTGCTTTTTATTCTTACATACGTGGTACAAAATTGAAAAAAAAAGAAAAACTAATAGTTCCTCTTTAATTATTTTAAATGAATTCCAGTGCAAATGCAGCCACGTGTGGAAATGTCACTTCATCCCATTCTTTTAATTCAATCAAGAAAAACCTCTTCAGCTCCGAATTTCCAAAGAGAAGTTGCACTCCGGGTTTTAAAGATTCCACTCGAAAACAAAACGGCAGCGAAAGTAATTCGCCTCGCCGTGGCACGAATTATCCTTGAACGTGAGGAAAAAACATTTTAAGAAGTCATAGTTGAAAGCGCGTTAAAGTGAGAGTCCACATTGATCCGAGGTCAAAGGATTTGAGAGGATCAGTCGCACTTCGGGATCCTGATTGATGTAAAAAGAGACATCCATATTTTCCTTTTCTTTTCCAATTTGGAGTCCATAAAATTTTAAGAGGATCATAAAGATATTCGGACGCTTAATTCCAAAATTGTGTTTTCGGCAGATTAAAGTGTTTTTGTTTGTAACTTGTTTTTCCCATCTCGGCAGTTCTATGAGTAGTTTTAGAGTAATGACAGTGGATCCGTATCTTTTTATTGCATTGAAACTTCTTTTAAAGGAGTTTATTTTTCATGTCTTTTGTTAATTCAACGGTTTTCGTATTTGTAACGGTGGAATTTCGTAATCAATTTCAACGCCCACAATGAAACAATTAAATAATATACTTTGCAATTGCTTTTATTGCTCCGTTGGTTCAGTCTAATTCATTCTTATTAAAAGTGACTGAATGACATAGTATTTAATAATTCTATAGTACTAATTAGGATGAGTATATTGAACAATACATTTCGGAAAGACCAAGAATTTTGAAAAATCAATTCTATTTAAGGTTCTGTGTTCGGTTGAATTTTTTGAAAAACATTCGAACATAGCTATATTTTTAAATATTTGCATGAAAAACTTTGAAAAGACATTTTTGAAACCAAAATATAAAACATACAGTGACTCAAAAAAATTACAGTGAAGTACATATACGTTTTTATTTTTACACATAACAAATTGGTTTAATTTAGAATAAAAATAAAGAGCAATTAGTGAAAACCTTTTAAATTGAAAAGTTTCAGAAGCATTTTAAATAAACATTCTTAGATATTTGCTTCAAAAAATTGAGAGTACACTAGTGAAATTTTTGCAATATCTCGTTTAGAAACAAAGGATCTCTGTTAATTTACATATCTTTTGACTCTTATAATGGCCTCTATACGTAATTGTTTTGATTCAACCAATTTTTGTTGGTATCTGAATTTTTACCCCATTTTTCTTACAACACTTCTAAGAAATGGATTTGTTTCTAATTGTGTGTTTTTGAATCATTTTTTCGAGTATGACTCACAATATATGGTAATATTCAATAGCATTGATGTCTGGGTACTGTGTTGGTGTATGTAACGTTGCCATTTGCTGTTTACAATAAAAAAGACACTATGTTTGAGGTTAATATCCTGTTGGAAAATAGAATTTCCGTCTAAATCCAAATTTTTAATGCTTTCTTGCAGATTGCTGCGACCTTATGGTTCATCAAACTTGATGCACAAATTTCTCAAATCATAGGCAAATATGTAAATGCTGAAACTGTGCAAAATGCTATTAGACAAGCTGGATATAAAAGTCGTATTGTTAGAGAGAGTTCTTTCACCAGCTTCTAAATTCAAATAAGCATTTGAAGCTTGCAAAAACTCATCATTAAAGACTATTAACTTTTGAAAGAAAGTTATATTTAGTTACGAAAGAAGACAACATTTTTGGCAGTGATAGCCATCCTACTATATGGAGAAAGACTAATACTGCTTTGCATCCAAAAAAGTGTATTTCATATACGGTGGTGACTCCGTCATGATTTGAGGTTACATGGAAATTTAATACTTATAGATGGCATTATAAACCATATGGCTTACTTCGATATACTTCATAGTAATTTAAAAGAAAGGGCTGAAAATTTGGGATTAGATGGAAATTTTATTTTCCTGTAGGACAAAGACCCCAAACAGAATGCACGTAACGTCAAAATATAGTCTTTTTCATTGTGAATAGCAGTCACAAACACTACGACAGTCCCCCGACATCAATGCTATTAAATATTCGTAGGCCATATTCGTAACAGTGGCCCAAAAATATAAAATTAGAAACAAAATAAATGTAAAACAAATGTTACAAGAAGAATGGGGTAAAATATAATCAAATATGATCAAAAATGGGTCAGATCGGTACAATGACGCTTAGAGATTATTATAAAACACAAAAGATGTGTGACTTAGTTTGTTTTGTTTCTATGCGGGATATTTCAAAAATTTCATTGGTATACCGTATATATTGGCAAAACTCTGAGTATTTAAAATACATCTGAGTATACATCATAATAAGTTTATTTAAAATGCATCTGAAAATTTTCATTTTAGATGTTTTCGTTGATTTTTCTATATTTTTACTCTAAATTAAGCCATTAGTTGTGTGAAAAAATAGAAACATGTGTAATTTATATTGAAAGTCGGATTTATCAGTTAAAAGTAAGGTGTACTTTCAATTTTTTGAGCTACTGTATATTCTAATAATGTAAATAATATATTAACTTGAATGAGCATAAAAATTGATTTCTTTCAATAAAATTGCATTCAATATGAAATTGTTTTGATGCAGATTTTCTGCTTAGGTAATAAATATTAAAATTTCATTTTTTTTAAAATTAATGTTAGCATTCACAGTATTTTTTGAAGTAAGTAAATTTGTAGTAATGCCTCCATGTAACAGGTTGTAAATATTTTATTTTTATAGAATACATTGTATCAATAATACATTTGAGAATCTCAAATAATCAATTTGAAATCATTAATGGAAAACATTAATTTTAAAAATGCAATTTTTTAGAGCCAGCATTCGAGAAAGTGCACCATTGTATTTATAACAGTATTTTAAAAATGCAACATTAACCTAGAATATATCTAGGCCATTAGCATATAATTCAATGAAAGGTAACGTGTTCTCATTTTTGTATAAAACAGTAAAAAAATTTCCTGCTTTTCTATTTTTTGACCGAGAATATTCGCAGTGAAATGTGAATAATTCGAAACTGACAAGAGCACAATGAAATCCAAAAAGTTCAGATTAAGGTATGTATGTGACTAAGTTTGGGATGAATTTTTTGAAAAAGAATGCCCAAAAATAGTAGTATTTTTGACTTTTTTATATAAGATCGAAAAAATCTGTAAACCCAGTTAAGGAGCAATAGGGCTTTTGAAAATAAGGAAAAAATGGCATTAATTCCTTTTACGAGGCAAGCAGAAATTTTTTAGATTAAAGGTTACGACGAAAGGTTAAAATGATTTGCATAAAATTTGGAAAATATATTGAGAAATATATTTTCTAGTTCCTGAACTAAAACATAAAATGTATTTCTAAACATTCATTGAATATTGGTGTGCAACTGATAAATAATATGAAGTTTCCAATTTTTTTTTTACATTAAGAAGCACTAAAACAACTACAAAATATTTCAAAATAAATAGATTATCTATCCTCTGGAACTGAAGAAATATTGAGGAATAATTATATCAAATGTGAGCAAAAAAATATGCATTAGATTTTAATTGAAGATGTTTTTCGTTTTGAGACAGTCCGTGCATTGTTTTTTTAAACTGGCCATGTCGCTAAAGGTCATTGCAATGTGACATTGCAGTGTTGCATTGAAATAAGAAATATTTTTTTTTAAAGGAATATATGCAATGGATGTTACTGCCTGACTCTTACCGCTAGATGTTTATATTTCCAATGCATATGAAATCTTGCTGTTATGTGATATTTTTTTGTTTAGTTATCCATATTATGGGAATTTCCAAGTTAAAGGTTCCTTTTTCAAAGAGTCAATGGATATAATGAATAGAGCACTAACCAAAAAAATTTCGCCTGCCTTTGGTATTGCATTCTTTTGACCTACAACTAAAATTTACGAACTTCCGCTTTGTTCCCTTGGGATACACGGTTTTTGTATGCCCTTTAAATCGAAAAATAAGTATTAGCTGATTGATGATAATCTCATTTATGAAACTGTGGTGAACTGATTGATGAAAAAATAATTCTTAACCGGTTGATTAAATTCTGATTGATGAATCTGTGAAGATCTGATTGATGAAAAAATAATTCTTAACCAATTGATGAAATGATGAAACTATAATGAACCGATAAATGAAAAAAATCATTCTTAATTGATGATGAAAATCTGACTGATGAAATTATGAAATCATGGTCAACTGATTAATGAAAAAATAATCTTTAACTGATTGATAAAATTCCAAAACTGTAATGAGTTGATTGATAAAAAATTATTAATTGATTGATGAAATTACTAAACTGTGATGAATGGATTAACAAAAAATAATTCTAATTGTAATATAATAATAATAATTGACTGATAAATATAAACAATGTGAAACAAGCATCTGTTTACAATAAGATTAATTCCTTTTGGAGTACTAAAAAGTGACGGAGTTAGATAGATTGTCTGTACTAACCGTTTGGACGACTGAAAAATAATTTCATTTCGCTTACCTGTATATCACAAAATTAAAATATACTAACCCTTCCACTCAGAGAATTTACACATTCAACAGCTTTCATTTTCATAAAAATGATTTAAGCGTTTATTTTGATGCTCAAATGAAATATTTAGATTAAATGGACAGCTATGAAGTTAAGTTACGTATTGTACATAATTAACCTTATAAATCAGAAAAAAAGGCCAACTTTTTTGTAGTTTTACAATGTCTACAATGTTTGAATTTTTCTGTAAATTTTGAATAATGAATAATGTTTGTACTATAGCTGAGAATGGCAAAAAATTTCCGTTTTTCTGATATTTTATTTATTATAATTTGATTCATATTACTTTAGAATAAGGGATATTGAGAAGTAATATATATTTAGATAAATAATTTCAGTTATAAGGATGCACGCAATTCTTGATTTTCTATTTTTTTCAATGCTAAGTTCAAATGCAAGATTAATTTTAAATCAACGAAATAAAAATTGTTAAAGAAATTGCAGTCGCTGAAATATCTGCAAGCAGAAAATTGTGTTGCAGGATTCTAATTCTAGAAACCGTGAACTATCCTGAGTTATATGACCATGTTTCTCATTCCTGATTTAGTTTTCATTGGTTGCTCGGCGAATGTACTGCATTTGCTCGCAATTCTTTAGATCGAAATTTCGATTATCCATTAGTGTTGTGATGGTGGGATGGCAGTAAAATATTTATAAATCTGATATTCAAAACAATTTCTTCTGTTATTTGTTCCGAACAAAGCTCATTTTCTGAACACACGCGGTAATTAATCACTCATCCATAAAGAACACTATAATTTTATAACATCTTACAAATTGTTTTTCTGTCCAGGCGTTTTTGTATGTGGGGGAGAGAATACCACGTATATTGTTTGACAATGGATTCTAAAATCCTCCGCAGTTTTGCGCATGCGTTAGAATCGGTTTAATTCTGCAAAATAGTGATTAGAAGAAAGGAGGGGATGTTTAGATTTAACAATAAAGTAAATTCCGGAAATGGTGAAAATCTTTCTGTGTGTCATCCCTTAGTGAGATAGAACCGCCGGAAACTATCCGTATCTGAATACTGAAACGAGCAGTACGTGAATGAAAAATTTACGAATAAGTGGCAGTTAGCTCCATTCCCGATGTCGAAGCGTACATCTTACGGAGTAAATCTTCATATATTGTCCACAATTCAAATGTTATTATCGCTCCGGGTAGGTCATTCAGTATCCCGATTACTCCTGACAAGTTTTAAATCATCTACTGCTACAAAATGTTCCCATCAGAAAAGAGTTTTGAATTTCCGAATAATTTTTATTTTTGAATTAAATTTCTGAAAATGCATTAATCAAATAATTTTATGCAATTTTTAACTATTCAGTTTGATAACATGTTTAAAAATCATAATGCAATTACTCCATTCGGTTTATACCCCCATGCATAAAACATAAAAGATTTTGCATATCGCACACGTATTTCTAAATTGACTCAAGTCGAAACACAATCATTTAGGAAAATAGAGAAAAATGATGCTGAAATAGTGACCTTTAAGAAAAAAGCATTTTCTCAAAATTCAATGGCGTTAAACGAAAATGAAGGTCGAGAACACAAGCACTCTTACACCACAAGGGTCGATACTCAACTGTCAACGAAGAGGAACTTCAAGGTGAGAAGAGTGTGTTTAAGTGGGTTGGATTTGAAGCTAATTCGGTACACTCTTTTGGTGATTTATAAATGACTGTTGATCCCATTCTTACCATGGTGGCAGTTCAAAAATATATGGTATCATTTTAGAAATGCGTATGTGATATATTTATAATCCAAAGGTCGTCACAATCACATAAAAAAAGCAACTTCTCGTGCCATCCTGCATCTGTGGGTTTGTTATTTTATGTTGAGTCTTGTCACTGCTATGAGATTTACGAAGCATATTTTAATACTTAAATGATGCACACTTTATAACATGCGAGCATGATTTGATTTCACCGTGTTGCAGCTACCGAAAACATATTTGATTGTCCCCAATGTCCTTTCAAGAATTGTTATTTGTATGGTTAAACAGTTAGCTTAATGTGAAGTTTTTTAGTTAAAATAATTTAGAACAAAATAGATTCTTAACAAATTACATGAACTATTTCAGGTTTCCAAATTTCATAAATATGAAAAAGATTTAATTTTCTCTCAGCCAATAACGGATATTTAAAAAAAAAAATTCTCACCTTATATGAATTTACGACTGGTTGTTGTTATATTGAATACTGTAAAAATATATAAGAAATTTAACTGTGTTTTATTGAAAAATATTATAAAAAATAATTAAAATTTCCCAATTTTTAATTGAACATATATGACGTTTTGATGCTTTGTAATGTTATTAACACCCTAAAAATGACAATACTTAGCTTTAATATTATTGAAATTATTGAATTATAAATGTTTATGTTTTGTTTATAAATACCACCCATAATATAGCGAATTGTTTGTGAATGTGTGCTGTAAATACGTTACAAATAAGTACACCATTATATAAAATGTAAATTTCTTGCAATCATTTCGCAAACCTGATCTTGTGCCAAAGTAGTCAAGGCAGAAAGCTAATAACAAAAATGTAAGATCTGGCCAAAAAAAATGGAAAAATGTCTGGCTAAAAAAATATAGAACTGTCGTCCTTTCTTCATTGTAAATCATATAGAGAAGAGAATAAAGCATGCATTTTGGACTCCTTTTTTATAGATGGGTAAGATTAAAAATTAGATGTAGATCGATCTTTGGATATTAAAAATCAAATTTCTTTTTATATGCTCTTTGAAGTTTTAAGAAACAGAATTTATATTTACATAGATTTATATAAATATAGATTTATATAAAGGTCGAATTCATCCAAACTTGGACAAAAAAGTAGAATTAAAAATAATATGCCGGAATTAATTTCTCTGTTTTATAGCATTTTCGTGTTCCCTCGTTATGGAGCAGACAGATCGATTGACAATCAACTGTTGTCGCATTTGGTTAAAAACGTGATTGTGACTTCCAAATCTCACAACAAACATTACGCCATCCTGTGTCCCGTTGCCTATGACGCTAAGTTATCTAACCAATTGGATGAGCACAAGATGGAAGGAAGAAAAAAAAAATGAAAGAAAAAAATGTTAAAAGAAAGAAAGAGACCATCCAGAGATCTCCAGAGAGAATATCATCTATGTCAAATTCTACAGGACTGCGTTCAACTTTTGATGAAGTAATAACTGAATGGATGAAACAAGAATACCTAAAAAACAAATGGCGACAATGAATGATTCGAACTTAACAGAAAAAAAAGATTACCTAGTGAAAAGGAAAAAAAAGGGTACATTACACTGTTAATATCTGTACGGCACGTATAAGCATATAAACAAACATTGTACTTAGAAATATGTAGCGTCCGTCCGGGTCCTTGTTTTGATTTCCTTCGTCAGAACTGCATTTTTGAATGAATAATTTCAGTTCAATTTGACAAAAAATAACATGTGCCAAATTATATTTGTCTATATTATGATCTTTTTGAATTATTGTATTTGCAGATGTGGGAGCCGATAGATTTTCAGTTGATGGCCTTGCCAAAATTTGTCAGAAATCTACAATTTTGTTTCAATACATATATCAAATGAAGCTTCTTTCTCTTACCTTGTTGATTTTATAGTGCTCTACGGTATATAGATTTTTGATGTATTCAAAAATTCAGGTTCTTAAACGTGACAATTTGCTAAAATTTTAAGGTGGGATTTTCTGATTATTTATTTATTTTGCACTCTGGTAAGAAGTGTGTTTAAGTGGGTTGAAGTTGAAGCTAATTTGGTACACTCTTTTGATGATTTATAAATCAGTGTTGAGAATGAAATATATGAATGTAAGCGATGCAACGAATAATATAATGCATTCTTATTATGATATTATTTATTGTATCTCTATACATAAAAAATATACTATGTACAGTGTTTTGATAATTATTAGAATAATTATCAAAATATCATATTAAGTATAAGTTCATATTGCATGCAATTTAATGTTTACTTTTTAATAAGTAATAATTCATGTTTACTCAGTAACAAATTTAAAAGAATTATATTTGAAAATAAAAGGAAACTTTTTCTATTTTATTCTTCTGGGAATGAATAATATTTCACTTATAATTTCTAAAAAGTTGAAACAGACTTTAAATAATAAATGCAAGTATAAGATATTGTAATTATTGGTTTTGCAATTGATCCGATTAAATCAAAAATGGAAAAGTCGTATGAAACTGATTTATCAAATTGTTTCTTTAATCCTTCAGAAATTATTACTGAGAGATTATTAAATTCGTGAAAACTTTATTTAAAGTAAACATTTCGATTGAGTATATTTTGGATAAAATAATTACTTTTACTGTTGAGATTTACCAATTCACAAAATATTTCGTCAGCGAATTTCAAATTTTCCAATAATATTTCAAATTGTCCTCAGCCTATTGTTTATGCAAAATAATATTAGTTATCTATATTTGTATTAAATTTATGTTGTGATAAAATGGTATAAATCAATAATTATCCCATCTGTAGCATTTAAATGTCGTATTTCACGGTTTGCGGTTTTGGATATGCAGCATATTAATAGAGCAGTTTGATAACCAAGGAACCCGAAAGACATCTTTACGTCTTTAAACAGTTTTTTAAAAAGGCCAGACAACGCTATGCACTTAAGTTTTTTTTTCAACATTCTAGGAAAAGAAGTGCAAAAGAAAGTTTTGTAACCTTAAAAGAATTCGAATTTGGGTTTTTGACTAATCTTTCACGTCTCAGAAATTCTCTGAGTTCGAAAAACACATTTGGCGTTATATTTGACTGACTATTAGTCTATAATAAAGATTACCAAAAAAGTTTTGTGCAAGAAGGATGAAATTAAGTTCATGGTCTTTACATAAAATTTGTAGATTGCTATAGAATTTTAAACAAAATCTATTTAGAAAAAGTTTGTGTGTTTCTCATTTATTTACGAAAAAATTCAATTTTTTGAATATTTTTATTAATGTTTTCTGTATCTATAATTATTTTTCATTCTTTATTGCTTTATTTGTATTTAAATTTCATGCCCCCAGAAGAATACATACACACACACGTGTGGTGTGTATTTCGTTTTCATTTGAGCTAGAAGTCAGATTTCGGTCTTCGGGTGCTCAGGGGTCTTTACCCTCAGAATTTACTGCCTTTTTAACAATATGCGAGAATGTTTTGCGATTAGAGACATGCGTATGTTTTTTGAATTGATTTGCATACATTTCTTCTGATATTTCTCCTCTCCCTTAATACAATTTCCTGATGTGATATTAACGATTAGATACATTCATATATTTTTGAAATGATTTTCATACGTTCGTACGATATTACTCGTCCCGTTTAAAATGTTTTTCAATACCGGGAATATACGTCGAATCTGCAAACTTCTTATTGCATTGAAACCCATTACAATACAACAGGTGTTCGACAGCAAAGATGCTGAAAATATCTTTTAGTTCAAGTTAAAAGACATTTTTTGTGGAAATGTCTTTAATATCATATAGTTTTTTCTGTAATAAAAATAACTTAATTTTATATAAATAATAATATGTTTTTATTTTTGGGGGGGATGAGGGGCATAACATTCTTATTTGAAGTTAATCTTTATTTGATACAACAACAAGATACAACCACATTATTCAGGGGTTATTTGTATCCTAACACAATTTGGACAGGAATCAAATGATGTTTACAAAAACTTTTACAATTATTTTTCTCGTTTCGTTGTTTGCTTACGTCTATAACTCACACAAAACCTTCACCCCTCTCACTTACTCTTCCCGATTTTAGTTAATTGTTCTTTTTTCATTATTCACGTGACCTTGCAAGAAACCAAATCCCCTCACCCTCCGCACGTTGCATCATTGATGAAAACCCTGCTCTCCCCCTTGCACGCGCTGTCCCGGAGAATATCTTCTTCTAATCTCATCCATTGAATCGTAAACATCGCACGGCCGCGGAACCTTGTCCGCTGTTACTATGAGCGATCAGAAGTAAGTCCGTTTTTGCTTAGATCTCATGGTCATCAAAGGGAATTAACTCATTGCCTCTTATATTTTACATATATAAATAATTAATTATCAAGGTTGCATTGTAATATTATTTTTTAATTTTAATAATGGAGCACCCATGCAAATGTTTCTTAGTTTATTATTTTCATGACAATTTAAAGAAACAGTGGACTTTGAAATAAGCAAAAATGGATAGAAATATGAAATTCGATTTTTATCCTTTCTTGACCAAAATATATGTTTATATTCAACTAAAATGATAGTATAAGCTATATGTTCGATAAAATGAGCATTTCAAAGGCCTATATTAAAGAGGCAGATTTTAATTACTTCAATCAAAATGACACTGTAATTAGATTTAAATCTCTTTGAAACGTTTGTGCCTTAATTTTTAAAGAAATTGAAATGAACTTATCATAAAGATTTCTGCCGAATATTAAAAGAAAATAGGGTATGCATTTTATATATCAAAAAATTATACATCTTTTATGTTTCGAAATAATATTTCGTTTCAAAAATTCTTTTTAAAGAATTGGACCCATTTACATATTAATACATATATCTAAAAATTTACAAATCTATGAAAATTTCTGAAAAATGCCTAATAAAGCCCACTTTCCCCTTAACAAAATGCATTTCATTTTCAAAGCAATTTTAAAATCAAATAAATAATGTATCTTTAAGATAATGAAAGTTAAATATTTCTCATGTAAATATAAAATTTTGAAGGCTCCAAAAATATTTTATAAAATTACATTTTAAATATGTAACAGATTTTTTAAATTATATATAATAATTATTATATTTAATTCATAATTTATAACAAACATAATTTAAATTCAAATTTCAAGTTACTAATTTGGTATGAAAATGATATAGGATGATTAACTGATTCAAAAAAATTTACAGCAACTTGCTAACATTTCAACTTTTATATTTAAATTTTTATAAATTGATTTAAAAAATTTTTTATCACCTGGTATCATATGTCTAAGTAGAAATAAAAACCAAATGCAATAAAATATGCCAATAAGCAAAATTTTTAAAGCATTTAAAATTTTTTAATATAAGATAAATAATAATTAATATAATACTATAAAATATTTTGCCGCAAGCTGTCGTATATTTCTAAAGGCAGCAAAAATTAAATGCAATAAAATGTTAACCAATTTTAAAAACATTTAATATTTTTAATATACTATGAAAAATAATTTTTATAATATTATAAAAATTCTTGCCCTATGCTGTCATATATTACAGTAGAAGCAAAAACTAAATGCAATAAATATTCTAATAAGAATTTTTTTAAAACATATTAAACATTTGAAATATAATATGAATAATACTTATTATAATATTATTCACAAATGTGTCCCAATCTCTTGTATATTTCTACAGAAACAAAAACTAAACGTCATAAAATATGCTACGCAAATTTTTTGACATATTAAGAAATTATTTATATAATATGAATCGTAATTATTATAATATTAGAAAAAAAAGTCCAAAGCTGTCGTACATTCCTGAAAAAATAAAAAATAAATATAACAAAATATGCTAAAAAATTTTTTGAATACGTTAGAAATTTGTAATATAATAGGAATAATAATTAAAATAATATTATTAAAAAATCCAAAGCTATCGTTTATACCTGTGGAAGCAAAAATTTGGTTTCAAAAATGTGCTAATTTTTCCATTTTTATTAAAAAGTAAATTATTAAATATTATTTTTTCCACTTATATTAAAACTTTTAATCTAGTATGAATTATAATAATATTTTAATATTAGGATAACACTGGTTAATTTAATATTTCGATAGAATTTTATTATGCGTAATTTGTTAAATTATTAGAATATTTTTGTTGGAATAGAACATGATTGTAATACATTGTTATATTTAGAAGAATTAGTTTGATGATCTTATGCGTTTTTAATTTTTATTGCATTCAAAGTATGCTAATAAAGTTCAATTTTCCGTGATAACAGAAATATCGAAAATAACTTACAAAATGATGTTTTTTTAGGATTAGTAAATTTCCTAAATGAGGAATATTTATATGATGAAAATATAGTCAAGAGATTTTTGTATTTTTTCATATGAAACTGAAAACTTTAAAATTAGTTTCCATATTTTTAAGAACATTAACTTAAACTAAAAATTCTTTTATTTTAAATTCCTCTTTATAAATTATAACCGGTTTTCATGAGTTGAAAAGTTCTTGCACAATTTGTATGCCCATTTGACAAGAAAATTCTTCCATGATTTAATTTTTTCATGATATTCAAATTTCAAGAAATTACTCTGAGAAAGTGGTCGAATACTTTTAAAAAAATCATTGTTGTGAAAAAGCGTAATTATAATATGAATAAATTTTAATGATGTTTCAAAAAATGCCTTTTTAATGAGGAGCAAATTTTCTCTAATGCTTTTATCATATGAGTGAATTTAAATTGCATTCAAAAGGATTTCATAAACGCATTTGAAATTCTGAGAAAATATTGCATTGTTGACAGTGAAAGGAAAAGTTTTATATTTTCTCTAAAAACAATTTTATTTTGCCTTGGGAAGGACTTATCACTCTCTCCAGCTAAAAATAGCAGTCTTTCGAATAGCAGTGTGCTTTATTTATTTTTATTAAAATATCACGAATTTGAATATTAATTAGCTGAAAACTACTTCCTTAAAAATAAACAATAAAGTGAGTTCACAAATTTTATATAAAACTTGTGAACCCAAGGATCAAGCTTAATTTGTTGCATTAATTTTCCTCCATCTTTTCAAAAATTCATTTATATATTCAGAACAGCCTCGAAACTTCTGAACGTTGTGAAACCAGATTTGGACCATAGCAACAAGGAAGCTCTTATGACGTCATAGCGAAGTAACAGGTGATAGTTTTGAGGAGGGAGTTGAGTCAAATCTTGGCTTCTGTTGAGGATACTCTTTCAAGCAAAAGAATAAAAAAAATCTCCCGCCTTTCTCCTCTTATTCACGAACTCTATTTGTTTTGAATGTCAGCAGTTGTTGCCAAAGCAAATAATTCTTAATAAAAAAGAAATATCTTAAACAATTGTGGAAGGGAAAAAGAAGAAGAAATGAGAGAAATATCAACACAAACAGCAAGTAGATTTTACTTGTCAACTTGTTGTTCTATCCACAGATAAAAAGAAATGTCGTTTGTTTCACAAATTAGCCTTTTCGTGACAAACTTGGCAACAGATTTTTATACAAATGATTCTTTAAGAGCCCTTTAATATATAATTATATTTTCTTTTTAAGTCGCAAAAGAAGGCGTCGTAGTAATGTTTTTTTTCTTTCTAAAAGTATTCAACCGAAAAACATTTAATTTGAGTGAAGTATATAACGTCTTCAATGTCTGAATTAGTGATTGCAACTTTTTTAAGATTTGCAATATTTACTGCAATTCCAAAAACGAATGAAAAATATACGGATGAATGATATAAAAATGGATATGTTACTTAAATATTTCTTACATGCGGTGCAATATATCAGGTTATAAATATATCATCGGCATATCACTAAAAATGATCGATCAAACGAAAAAGAAAAACCAGCTAATATGTTCTTTTGTTTTAAAATGTAATATTCATAAAATATTTTTCCCTGTATAGTCAGTACTCAATACAGATTCAAAGTCTGGTATAAGATATCAAATTAATATCATGCTATTTAATACATCAGCCACCCACTAAACTTATATTGTCAGTTTCATAAATAAAAATATTTAAAACTAAAAAATTAAGAAATTTCTTAATGTCAAAAAAAATTAAAGAAAATTTTTACATAAGTAAAAAAAGACCCTTATTTGTACATTTGATGAAATGGTGATAAATTTAATTAATTCATAAGTAAAATTCTGAATATAAAATTAAAATTAAATCAGTTACGATAATTGTTGAACAAACTTTGCTGAAGTTGTCATTTTCTTTGATTGAAAACTTCCTCACGAAAAGTAAAATTAGTTTGTAATTTATGTCAGTATAGAATATTATTCTGGTACACTCATTAAATAATTAGTTATTTTTAAAAAAATTATTAATTATCCAAACTTAATTATAATAATGTTCGTAATTATCCGATAAATTCCCATTTAGCTCCAAAATACTGGAAACAAAAAATTTGATTTTCTGATCAATATAATGAACTGACTTAAAGAGAATACAGCATTTGACAGATTCATAAGATACTGTATCTTACTACAAAATCAATTTAACCACAAGTTGTTAACTTATGGTAAAACAGTTTTTTTTAATATTGTTTTTGAATCAAAAGATGTTCATGAAATAACGGATAGAAACTATCACCATTGTTTAATGTTGTCAATTAGGAGTAATTTATAAATATTCTGTGTTTTGAGATTTTCTGTTGCCATTTGTACTGTACTTCAGTCATTTTTTTTAAATTTTAGGATCTTTCTTACCTCTGCGACTTCTATGTATTCCTTTAGATATTAATAAATTATTTCAATTCTTCCATAGATGGATTTATTCTCCCGCACACTTCTAAATCTATGGAAGTATACGGGAAAATCTCTAATAATAGCTTGCAGGGAAATAGCTTTTTAAAGTGGTAGTTGCTCATCAACCATATGTGAATGACATCAAAACAAACTAAAAACTGATAAAAATTCTGAAGAAAGAATTAAATTATTGGAAAACAGAGCCCACTATTATGAATAAACACAGCCTACATAATTCATAATCTCATTTCATTACACAATATTCATCACGAATAAATGAATTACTCGTAGATAATATCTGCCTTTTCTTCAATGAAATTTGAACTACGAAAAGGGTGAAGTAAGCACATAAAGAAAATCATCCCAAAACTTTGGTTTTCTTGCTCTGTTTTCTCTTACTTTCTCCGCCCGCTTCTCATTCATAATGGCGGATTTAGTATTTTTCTCCCCAGATGTAATAAAGTCCATTTTTAATAGGCTGGTCTATATAATAACAAAGTCCCAACGCATTTTAACATGAACGATTCATCTTAGGTGTTATTTTGCGAAAACTTATTTAATTTATCCACTACCATACCAGAATTTTGGGGATTCTCACGTTTGTACATTATGTTATTGAAATCGGAATATTGACTATCGGAATTAAATATTTAAAAAAACTAGTAAAAATAATGAAACATATAAAAACGTAATCATTTATACCAGATGAAATATTTACTCTAATATTTTATTCTTCCCAGAATTTATATTTTTATAAATTTTAAATTTAGCAACAAGAAAGAAAAAAAAATTGTTCTATAAAGTTTTTGCTGTCAAGACTGTCTAATTGAAAATCCTCCACTCTCGACCACCTCGTTCGCACATCGTATTAAATGCATTAATAATAGCAATTAATAATTGATTATTTGGTCAACCAGTTTACTGTATTGAATGAATATATATACAATTTTGGAATTGTTAACAAACAAGAATAAATAATTCAAGTACATATAGCATATCACGCGTCAAATTTAATCAAGAAGTAAAATTATCTCATTCTTAAGATCCCACTAAAAGAGAAGGAGGTACTTTAAAAACCTAACATCTATTAGATATACAAATAAGCTTCACTTAATTTAACTAAGAATAAAATATAATTCTTGAATAAAAATATCCGAGAAATAATTATACTCCTGGATAAAAGAACAATTTAAGGGTTTAATGAAACAACGTTTGTAAAAATAGCTTAAATAAAATAGGTTTTGATTTCCAAATGCACATTACGTTCCATAGGAAAAATAATACGTTTCATTTTTTAAATGATAAATTTAATGAAAAAATTGCATTATATTTATTTCAGTGAAAATACAATATTCGTGAATTTGTAGATGTTATCAAATTAATTTTTATGTTATGATATTTCCGGAAATTAATCACGTAAAACACTAAAATTTCTTTTGATTTTTAAATAAAAATAATTCTAATTAAAATAGCAAGCTAATTGGCTCTAAGTGCATATAAGCATCTAACAAATCATATTTGAGACAAATCTGATCATTCGAGGGATTTTTATTTCAGTAGAAATTAATACAGTTATTCGGTTGAGAACTAATGATCCTTCCATAGTTTTGAGTTAGTTGTTGTATAAGTTAGCTTAGTGTGCATTAGAATCTAAATCAAACTCCGAGCACTGCGCAAGTCTTCTCCAAATGTAACTATAAGTTTTGGAACAATATCCAACAATACGATGACTTAATGCAAATGTAAATTTTTCTCCCTTGCCTCAAATACTATATTTTTACAGTATAATACAGAAATAAATGAATAAAATCGTAATAGAAAGGAAAATTTATGCTTACTTTACTTTCTCCAGTATGCGAAACATTGCTCTGTACTTCGTATCTATTGTTTGTCAATACCATTCAAACCATTTTAACGGCCTTACTCCAAGGTTCAGAATTTTATACAGTGGAAAAATGGAGATCAGACCTTTATTAAAGAGTAAGCTAGAAAGTTTCGGGGAGACTCAAATATGTTCAAATATACTATGCTAATTCGAAATTTGGCAGACATATACAAAAATTCGATAACTTTTATTGAATGACTGCTTTCAATATCGTAATTTGAATATCCAAATTTCATTATCAGTTGAAGTAATATTTACATTTGATTTTAAAATAACCAGTAGATATTTCTAGATTTTTGCTTTTATTTCAGTTTTACTTTGTCTTATCCTTACATATTAGACACTCCGAAAATCTAATGTTTATTCACTGTATTATTAAATTCATAAAAAGTGCGAAATGAAAATAATGTCAGGTAATTTATTTTTAGATGAAAACAATGGAAAAATGTATATATATGTAATGAAACAGCTCTTAATTTAATCTAAATCCTAATAGTTTTCCCAATTTTTATTTTTCTTTAACCCATGTTAATTTCATTCTAAAATGTTATCTTGTTTCCTGATCCAATTCCATTTTTTATTTTATTAATTCATCATGCGTCTGTAAAATCTTAAATTCAGGAGGGTTCTCACTCTCTTAGCGAACGGATAAATACCCTTAATGTTTGCAACATTCTTTTAAAGATACCTGAATTTCCCTATCTTAAATCTACGCGTGTTAAACAAATCCCTGTCAGAATCTCATAGTAAAATTACTGAAAAGAAAATTTCCATCTCTTTTGCTTTTACATCATGATGCAGATTGACGTATGTATTATCACTTATTCTTGTACTTAAATTATGATTCTGGAGATGAAAATATTTAATATGCACAGTTTTCAAAAGCTTCTTCTATTCGGCCACACACCTGCTAAAATATGCTATTACATATAAAAATTAGTTTTCATCAAGATTACATATGAATTATTTCATCAAACTACTGTTTTTCAAAACATGTTGTGTTTTGTTTATGCATCTTACAAATAAAAAAAAATCCTTTAGATAGACTGCCCGTTATATATTAATGTGAGAAATTAACTAACAAATTAAGGAAGAAAAATTTATAATATAAAATTGTCTGTATTTCCTAACAATTTAACAACTCAACAACTCGTCCAAATTCTACACAACACTTTTATTTAACTGTCAGTTTTAATACTAATAGCAATTACATTATCTTTTGATTCAATCATTTCGCAAGAAATATATCACGAAATTTTCCTGTTTGATTTCTTATAAAAGAAAACAGAGCTCATTTATTTAAAAATAAATCGCATTTGTTTTGAGCCGAGGGCAAGGAGTTAATCTTCCACTGATGGAAAAGTAAAGCAGCAATTCTTGAACCACTCTGTTTTGTCGTCATGCCTCGATGGTTTTCTCCGTAGCGTTATTTCGCTTTGGTGGTTTTCTCCGTACAGCCTTGAGTGCTTCGCTTTTTCGGTGAAACGTCGCAAAATGCTCAATTTTGCTGCCTTTTCTATCCGAGCACTTCCTTTTCACGACGGTCAGGTAGGGTGTGCAGTTAAGGAAAGCCTTGTCACTTTTGAAAACAAAACTGGGATTACGGGTTTGCAAATAGCAACAAACATGGAGTTTAACGTCAGTGCAAGAGTGGGGACTCGAGATTCCGCTCAGTTTCGTTACTTAAACAGGAAATTCCTTAAATGTAATTGATTACGAATTATGATAATTACTTGTTGTGAAACGAATAGTTTTGAGGAAATTTTTGTTCCTTTTTTAAAATCATATTGGTGAAAAATAATTTCTCAAGGTTTGATTTGATTTGGATGTCAAACAAGAAAAATTTAACCAAATTGATTTTAAACTCTTTTAATACGGAATTTCACTTTTGCTACCCATCTCCTAACCTTCACTGAAATGCCTTCATTTTTTCAATTAATACTATTAATTCTACTAATAATTATATATATATATATATACAGTTTGTAATGAGAATTGAAATAGACAGGCAGTAACTCAACCGGTAAAATTCAAGTAAATCAGTATATTTCACGTGAAGGTAAAGAATGCGAGTTCAGTTCTTGCGAAAATGAATAATTTGTTGATACTTAACAGTTTTTTGATAGTAAATAAAGACTAACTAAAATTAAAATTATTGACTTATTATTAATTGACCTAATTTTCTTAAATATCACTTGTTTAATTTAATTTTTTAATTTTCTATACTCTCGAAACGTTCATACAAATACCTGAGACACTGAGCTTCATTCCTTTTTTTTTTTTTTTTTTGTAAAATCCTGTCTATGGCTCGTTATAAGCGAAATCTGATTGAATTTCAAACACGGGATTGAACATGACAAAAAAATTGTGTGGGAATCCGCAGCCCTAACCACGGCACTACATCTGATTCGCTTTTGGAGCTCATATATAACCACATGATAATATTTAGTCACAAATTTTTATTTTATGTGTAAAACTGCTTTTTTTTCTGGAAAGACACCTATATAAATAAACTTAAAAATCAAAACTTTATCTAAGTATAAAATTTAATCTAAATTGTGAGAGCTATTCCCGTGATACACTAAATGAACTTATATATATAGAGAGAGAGAGAAGAACTGCACGTTTAAAGTTATCAGATACCTGCAGTAACATGCTTCACTTTAATATGCGCCAGGCACGTGTCTACAGTTCAGTTCGAATTACATACCACTGAGACTCACTACAGTATTTTCCTAACTTTTTAAAACAGTGCAAGTTGATTTCTAAAAATGAATATGAAACATTGAAATATTTAATATCTTAACTTTTTTAATTTAATGTAAAATATGGACAATTCTAACTTGCTTTGTGATCGCCATAAAAATTGTAAGTAGGATTTATAAGTTTAGATCTAATTGGATGAAGGAGGAATGGTCGCCTTTGGCCTGTCCTTCCCATTGAATTTTCGTGTCGAATGAAAAAAATTAAATCAGTAATTGCAATATCACTGAATTGTGATGCATACTATTGAACTCATCAGTTCAGAGTATTACTGAGTTCAATAGAAAATTTTCTCAAGGGATTTCCTTAAAGTGAAGAATTCTTAGGAAGAAACAGTGCTATATTTTAATCTGAAATTAGGGAATCATCCAGTTAGGGATATGAGAGACAACTTTTGTTTGAAGAGCGGAATTCTACGTAATGTTTAAAGGCATTAGTTTTTAGTTTTAGAGATTGATATAATTTTATTTAAATATATTGATATTTAAATGAACATTAAAAATGTATATTAAAAATTAAATATAAATAGAAAAATTCGATTCAAAAACATTTGCGAAATCGGTAGACAAACCAAATTTAATATCACTGATAGAGTTAATTCATGCAAATGTGAAGCACATCAAATGTGCAGTATCTCTTTAATTTTAGAATCCAGCCCATGTCTTGCAGACCCCCCCCCCCAGCAAAAAAAAAAGACCTTAGAGTACGGTATGACAAACAGCAATTTTATATAACAATTTTATATACACACATTTGCTTTTGTGCATTTGTTATGTGACAGTTATTTCACGCGAATATACTAAGATCAATTTAAAAGTGAAATGCTAAAGAATGGTATATAGAATCTAGCCTTAATGCTGTTGCTTCTTTTTAATAGATATATAATTCCTGTCGAATAACAATTTTTAAAAAATACCATAAATCAGTGTTTTTGCCAGAAATTATCTGGTTATAAAAACAATTTAAATAATCTTCAATTATAAATTAATCGCTTTCGTTAATTTTAAAGGCTAGTTAACTCTTATGTTTTGTGAAATTAAAAGTTATTAGCATTGAATAATAATTTTAAAATTCTAGCAGTAATGATAATAGTAAACTGCGTCCAATTTTTCCATTTAGCTTGAAGTAAAATTAACTTTTTCTTTGAAATTTTTTCTTGCCAAAATAACACCATTTTATTTATCAAAGGATTCAGAATAATAATTCATTCGGAATAAGAATCCGAAATCGAGCGCAAACTTTCGACCAATGAAATCCTCCCGCCATCTCCGCCACTAGAGTGAGCCACAGTCGCTTCATCGAAAGGGCTCAACCTAGTGCTGCTCACAATTCAGAAACAATTTCTTTTCCACTTGCATCACACTTAAGATACAAATTAGTCGAGTTGTTAATCTAAAAATGGTCAAAATGTTACGACAAATGTTTTTATCAGTTTTATCGAACTTGTTTAATAAGTTCTACGCTTATGCCTAGTTTATTGTTTTGTGATATAGTGATACACCGTATGCTTCCATACGCTCGCTGTTCTACAAATAAATCTTCATACGATTTTTTAGCAACGTGTTTATTATTCGCTCAACTCCGGCTGGAGATTTGCTGGGTCAATTTAATACAGAAAAGCGTCGTCGTTACCTTAGCAACTGCAATTGTCAATATTATTACCATGGGAACCGGTAAGTCACGCATTATACTTATTTCTAAAATTGTATAAAAAGTGAAAGCATCAAATTCCTTTACTCCTGGAGTTCTGTTACATATTTTCTGGATGATGTAATTGCAAGCATGAAAATACCTTGCAAAACTGTTCCTTAAAAAATGTTTAATAATAAAATTTATAATAATAGTTTTAATAATAAAATTTATAAATTTTATGAGCATTGCGTGTAATATACTGTGCATAGAAAAGTACTAATTTTCTTCTAATTAATACTAATTTTTTTATGCATATTCTAGAAGGTTCTCAGACCTATGCATAATGCGATACTTATTATTATAAAATTATTGCATATTAAAATAGTTGTCCTTACTTTCAAATGAAGTTGATATTTGCATCAAATGGAGAATTTTGAATTTACCTTCATTTTATTGCAATTGAATAGTTGCATATTTAATACATTTTTAGTATATTTGTTTTACCCATTTATTCATATACGATGCATAGGTTTTGATTAGATTACTATTCTGTGATTAGTATGGAATTGGCTCATGAAAATTTGGTTTCGCTTGTAAATTGTAGTTTTTCAAAATTCGTGATAAAGGAATTAATTTATGGACTCGTTTCATTTAAAAAAAATTACCAACATGTATTATGTGTAATAAAATTTTGTTTAAGATTCTTTTAAAAATTATTCTATATATCTTATACTTTAATTAGTCATTTTTAAGTTTTTGCGCAATATGCAAAGATAAAAGAAATCTTTCATAAAGAAATAAGACTGGTAAAAATCTAGCAACTCATCAGTTTTTATGGTAGTTTTAAAATCAAAATATTTATGTTTTGCTGCATATTCATACTCATCCTTGTGAGTCAGCAATGGCAATATTGTGCGGTTAAAAAAACCTGGAAATCGATGTGAATTAAAAAGAAATGCATATATCCGTAAATGCTGGGTTTTTTTTTTCATTTATTTATTTTATCGGCGGAAATAATCTTTATTACAAAAATTATGTAAACTGTGGGTTTAGGAATGAGGTTTTAAATTTATTTTAAACACTTATATGATTATAATAAAATTAGTATTTATAAAAAATTACCAAATAAAATACCTTTTTATTATTTTATCTTCTAATTCAAAAACATTCTTTCATCTTTGTTAAAAAATGTATTAGATGATGTCGTAATATTGTCATAAACTTATTTATTGTTGTAAAATCAACATACCGTGTAGAAACTTTATCCTCTCAAATCTTTTAAACTCATGTATAAGACTTTCAGTAAACTGTGATTTTCATCTACGTTTTCTAACATGCATCCGTTTAGAGAAAAAGTTATACTTTATACAAATGAAATATTGAAACAGATAGAAATACTTTTTGCCCAAAAGTATGTATCTATCACGTGTAAATTAGTTTGTGTATCTTTTTCTTTTAGCTATTTGACCTGATAATTGGAAAGTATTCCTACATCTTAGAACTATCTTGTCAATTATCTAGACTAGATCATTAAAAAAACAAGAGAATTTTCTTTAAAAAACAATTTAAAAATTTTGTAAATGAATTTCACGTCATATGACCATTTTATCAATTAAAGGAAAATTATTTTGTGGGTTTCTGCTGGAATTTCATAATTATAAAGTAATTTTGCAGAGATACTTTGTTTTGCTTCCTAAAAATATGAAGATATAACCGCGTTAATGCGAATAAAACTATTCAAAAAAACTTCAGACAATCAATTTTTTTTTCAATTCCTACTATTAGTTCACATCCTTCCTGTATTTATTTATTTATATATAATGTTCAATAATTAATAAAATACTTTTTACTCATCCACTCGAGTTCAAATACATTTTTTAAAACTTATAGTGGATGGCACTCGATATTAATAAAGTTTTTTTCAAATATTAATTGATTCATTAAATTTAATTCATTTTTAATACTTTAAATAGGGTTTTAGCAGTTAGTAAGGAGGGTTGAAATCGATGGGCAGAACCTCAATCGGTAAAATGCAAAGATTTCAGTATTTTTCACGTGAAGGTGAAGAATGCGAGTTCAGTTCTTGCGAAAATGAGTCATTTTTTGATAATTATTTAATAAAAAGTAACTAAAACAAAAATTTCTTTGTTGACTCAAGTAGGAATTGAATTAATTTTTTATATTACTTGTTTTGACTATACTAAACATCATTTTGCACGTGCATCGATTAATGAGAATGCAGCGCATATAGTTATTGCCCATTAAAATGCTACATTTTATCACATGGTCTGAAAATAACCCTCTTCACGTTTTACCACACGTGAACTATACTTTCGATTGTGGTAAATTCGTTCTTTTTATAAACCATTTCCCATTGAAGTGATGCATATTCAACGGCCTTGTGTTAATCCACCTGTGGTACCATCTGTTATTATTACTACAAAGTCGTCTTTTAGACTAAACAATTTTCTGAGCCGACACGGTGGCAACATCGATGCGTCTCTCTCACTATTTTTTAATAATTTTATTATTTGAAGCTATATTTTTTATTTCATTGTAGTTAAAGGGCTTTATGATTATTCATAGTTATTTCTATGAATGACTATGAAATATACTGAATGTAACGTAAATTTTATTCATTGCAGTGACAAATGATCTCTTTATAGTAGGTGATATGGAATGCTCATTTAATAAATTGCCTTTATTTTGTATGCATAGTGTGGTGGTAAAGAGATCAATTCTCTTGACGATTGCTATTAATATCAGTATTATGAAAAACTTTTATTTTCAAAAAATATTGAATGCAAAGGATTGTATTCGTTCATATTTTAATGAGTTTTCAATTTTTAAAACTGCAACAATAGTTGATTTTGAAATCCTGCCTGTTTCTTTTTGAGTTATCATGGCAATACATACTGATACAACAACAAATCTTTATGTATATGACTGGGAACTGAAAACTTTAAATATGTGTTTCAATCTTTTAGTTGAAACCGCCAATATAAGCAGAATGTTTGTCTATCTGATTGCACTTGGATACAATTCAAAAATATATGTTTGATGAATTATGATTTATTGATTTTATTATGATTCATTGATTAACCCTTTAAGGTCTTTTTTTCCTACTAATGTATTAAAATATTTTTAAGCATGAGACTGGCTGAAGAAAAATGAGTCATTTAGCTTATTAGTTAATTAACAAAATTAATCATTTAACACTCCATTTTGTGTGAGACAAGGAACTAAAGCATCTGTCTGCTTTTTTGAAAAATTTCCTGAACTTTTGCAAACTTTCATAATTTTTTGCTAAGATTGTTGAATTTGGCGAAAAACATATTTCCCATACCAATAAAAAAGATTAAAGAGGATAGGTATAAATAACGTATTTGAATCCCTTTTCCTATGCTGCAAAATGTAGACTAAAATTCGGTGTATTCTGTGTGTATACGAGAAATACAAGGGAGCAATATTTTGCTAATTGTATTAAATGTTTGGCAAATGTTAAAGATGAAATGATCGAAGTATAGGTGACTTGTACAATGCAGTATATATCTGTGCTGTCTATTGAAAAGCATAGTGTCTAAACAACAAAAAGCAATTTTTGCCAAATATTTAAGTGAACTAAGTGCCAAATATTTAAGTGTAAGTATTATTAAGTACTTTTGCATGTGAAAAAGACGGAAGGATATCTAAAACTTTTTGCTCCTATAAGGAAATGTCATTGAAATGGAATTCTTTTTCCCAAATAATGAATTTCGAACTACTGCCACTGTGACTCTCAAGAGACAATATCTTATAGACGAAGATTCCTCCCAATGCCATGCATTGAATGAGTAAAGATTGTGATTTACATTCAGTCATCTCGCTCTGGTGCTTTCGCCAATAACATAATCTATTGATCGCTTCCAAGTGACATGTCGCCTGAGGTCGCCACACGTTTGGCGATGAATCACTGATAGATCGTGTCGCCCGATCATAATAAGTCATTTCATTGTATCGTGTTAACACCGGGTTGTAAATACACTTTCAAATTTATCTGCGCGTAAAATCTTTTATGTAGATGAATAAGCAGTTTGTAATGAAATCATTTTTCTGATAGACGGCCAATTTTATGAATCGCGAAAAGCACACGGTAGTGGAACACGTGGCAGTCTTCTGTGTTTAGTTAAAATGATTCATGGAAGGACCTAAAATTTAGATTTCTTTATTGCTTCAACCGTGCGTACGAGATCCTTATTGAAGCGACAAGTTAATTCTAATTTTCGTTGTTATTTTCATTTCCCTACGATTTCTGACGAAACGCTTAAGAAAAGTTGAAACAATCTTTCAACCCTGTGCGCTTCTTATTCCTGCCATTTATAGACATGTCTGTTACATTTCTCAATTTCTGACAGCTCACGGAATGGTTAGATGCTGTTTTTATTCTCTTTTCCTTTAAACTGACATCATGTCAAGACAACGTTTTGCGTATAGATGCATGACCTTTAATTGTTTTTCCAAGTTCTAAGCTAATAAAAAAAAGACGAAAACACCTGAAGAGCGTGAAATGCTATATATTATTCAATGCTATTAACTGAAAAGGACAATGCCCACTTGTATGGTAAATCATTATTATTAGAGCAAATGAATACTGGATATCATATAACGAGAAATTATGAAAATGATTTGGGTGTCTTTAATGTTCCTGTGTCATTGTTGTCATTTTGAATTCATTTAGATATTATCTTTATGCCCTCGAATATATTTTAATCATAACAATTTTTATTACTGTTATAAAATAATGCCGTGTGTTTTCTTCAAACTCTGAGCTAAGAACTTGAGATTTTATTGTAAATGTGGAGAAATAATGAAGTTTGGTGAAAGATTCAGAGCTTCGAGATTGTGGATTTAAGATAAGTTTTGTATAGTGTGGCTTGATTCAACAAAATCTAGCATCTTACTTTGAACCTTTCTGACTCTACGATGTGTGTGTGTGTGTGTGTTTGCTCTCTACATGCTAGATTGTTTCTCCATCAAATATGATACACATGTTTTGTACTGGAGGCACAGATGTGTACCTCGAAACTATTTTTTGAAATTTTAATTATGAATCAAATTATTTTTCTTTATTTTTTTCTCAGAATTTTTAAAATTATTTAAGCACAAAAACACTTTTTACGTAATATGAAAATTGAAAAAAAAAAACTATTTTAATTATATCAATTTAATAGTAGTGCAAATTTATTCTGATGTTTGATATTTTTAAAACTTTAATCTCAGCAGTAAATTGCAATGTTGCCCGGAAATTTAAACTATTTTAATTGTTTTATAAAAAATTTTATGGTATGAGTTTATTCCGTAGTTCAAAGCTAAAGGGTTCTGTTGAATAATTGTGTGTTTACAAGATGCATAAAGTTGTTATAATACCACAAAATTTAAAAGAAAGATGATATTACATTTTTATTTTTAAGTATTTTAATATCCTATGGATCTTTAATAGAAAAGATCTTGTATACAGTGAACACAACATGGATAGGACACTTAAAATGATCAGGCTGCCTGAATGCTGGAATTTAAGGGATCGATGGACAATAAGTTAAATGATTTAATTGAAATTAAATGTAATTGGTATATTTATAAAATTGAATTTCATCGATCACCAAAGGCGAATAGTAAAGAATATATAAAGTTGATTCGGTGAAACTTGAACAGTATAAATTATGTTATAGATTTTTCACATACTAGATGCAGGAAAATTAAGTGGCCAGGAAAACTGATTTCCTTTTATGATTGAATCGGAATGGCATAAGCTCGAATTGACTCGATTGAAATCAAATGTTGTGCATTAATTTTTGTTTTGCAATTTAATGCATATTTAATTTTTTAAATACTAATAGCTGTATATCATAGTATAACTTGAATCGAATAAGGTAGAAGGTATGCGCAGTAATGTTTATCACATTCTTACGTCAACACATAAATTGCTTCGAATGTCCAGTTCATTCTAAACAATCTTTCGGGTATTTGAATAGAAAAAATCCGTCGAGCAGATTAATAATAATAAATATAACATACCAAACACAATAAATATTGTTGGGATACGTTTAAATGAAAGATTGTTGTATTGAAAATAGTGACGAAATTAAAATTATTTTAGTTGTGAATTTTAAAATGTTAAACGTTGTAACAAACAAATATGTGAAAAAATCAAATTATTCACAAGATGTTATCAACTAATTGTTTTTAAATTATCCGGATTTTGAAGGTGATTTGTTCAAGTTTGAGTATTTTAGAGTTGGATAGTTTCTTTAAGTCTATACATTTCCTTATGTTACTTATCAACACTCCTCTATAAAACTTGATTTCTTACTGCTGCCTTGTCGGAAATCCGGTCGAGAATTACCAGGCGCCACTTCATCGCGTCTTCGCATCTCTGTTGTGAAATATCACTCTTCATTATGCATATTTCTCCTGTATTAAAAAAAGAAATTCTCTAGGATGGAAACATTTTATCTCTTGTTAAAGAATCTAGCCTAGTTTCCCGAGTTGTATGGGATAAAGTCATACATGAACTGTTTGAAAGACGCGTTGGCATTTTAAAGATAAATTTAAAAGAGGTGGTTGTCGCCTTTTTATTTAAATTAAATCTGCATAAAACGTTTTACACTTTTAATGTGTACATACATCTGATTCACAGACGTTTATGTATAAATAAGAAGAATTGGAATCGTAATTCAGTTTTTTGTACTGGTATGAATTGTATTGTAATTAATGAAATTTTTCGATTTTTGTAACTAAAGATTAAAAATTTCTGTGATTGAAAAAAAGAGGTTCACAATATTAGTTATTTCTATAATCGTATCTTTTAGGATCTTAATTATGATCAATTTTAATTCACGAAAATGCATATAAAATTGTCATCGAATTGAAGTGACTTTTTTTTTATTTGAGATGAATAAACTTTAAAAAAAATTAGCTATTCGCAAATAAATTGATCTCTTGTATGATAGGTTCATAATGGACTGGTTATAAGTTTCACCATAAGATTTTGAGGGTTCCAGGTTCAAAATCTGTTCTGTTCAACATTCACTATGTATGTGATCCTAGTTTGCTTTACATATAATAACTCTAACGACTGTGCTGTTGCTCTAGTATTTCGAAAATATGTTGACAATTAAGATATCCATCTCACAATTTAACCATGAATCAATATTACGAAATTTTTTCCTAAAATAACCTAAAGTACCTCGAATTTCTGCAAAATGCAACATTAATATTAAAGACATATATAAGATGTTTATAAACTGGCTGTTGATTTAATTATACTCTCAAAATTCGTGATCGAAAATTTATTTTCTCTCTATAAAAACCAATAAATGGAGAAAAAAAATGTTTTCTAATAATATTATTTAACTTGTTCCATGTTTCGTTCAAAAACAATTTTCTTTTGGATTGTTCGCTCACTTATTAATGGACAAAAGTTATGCAGTTTTGTGCATTTTAGTGTTGTCGCTGAGAGTGCAGTATTTTTGGGGCCACCGTGGACTACTGGTAAGGTCTCGAAGGGTCTCAGATTCGTGATCCGATTCCATCGAAGGCCCGTAATGTAAGCGTGTCTCATGCATATTAAATCTATTGGGGCGGAACGTCCTTACTCCAGTGTGATGTAGAAGATTGGTGGTGGGGGAGGCAATTCATGTACCATCCTCGTCATCTGACCGCTGTTCAAAATTATAAAATAATCCCAAAATAGACAATGTTTCTTTAAAACGAAACGTTAATATAACTAAAATAGACTGAGAATATATTATTTGAATATTTTTAAAGCTTATTTAAAATAATCTTTAATTAATTTACTTCTAATAATTAATTACTATTAAGAATTTTTTTAACTTATAACTAATGATTTTAAACTAAATGATATTAATAAGCTAAATGATTAATGATTACTAAATGATTTTATACTAATAAATACTAATAACATATCCTCATTGAGTATTGAGTCATCATTGAGTATTGAATTTGATAAAAACATTGCAAGATACCATCAATAATTCATAATTAATGAAATAGAAATTAAGTCCTTCAAACTAGAAAATAATTTGAATAAAAAATCTATTTTTAGTACTTTTATTAAAATGTATTAAAAATAGTTTTTGTTTGTGTTATTGAAGCAAACTTTATTGTGAAAGAATTTTCAGCTCCACTAAAGCTTAGTCATATAATTACTAAAGCTTTCTTTTTTTTATTTAAAGTGTCTACCATGAGTATGATATTGTAATTATCTCGGTGGTTTGCTTATAATCTAAAAGAAATTACTTCAACTTCTACGTGGAATATTTAAAGCCAGACATTTATTTTTAGTAACCCATTGAAGTAGAAAGGAATTATTGATGTCATGACCAATCAGGGCATTAAAAATTTAAACTGATTCAGTGCATCTTTTTATTGGTTGATCTTATGTCATCAGTTACTTTTTTCTTAAATTTTCATCTTTAATTGCAAGATGACGCAATTTTGTTTTCATGATGTGGAACCGATAATACTTCAACACTGCTGTTATGTTTTCCTTCCAATTAATTTTTGTTTTGTTGTAAACTTTGAAAATCAATTGAATCTGTATATTTTTGTTTAAGGAGTATTTTAGTCAATGATTTGTTGAGATTTGTTTTTAGAAAACATATATGTTTTCATTATTATCTTTATTTCCAAATTATTTTGCATAAAGAAGAAACGATCATTTAAAAATAATTTTGGATGTCAGTTTTTTTTTTTTTAAGATTTCTGCAAAGTTGAGTGATTCGTTTTTAATTTTTTAAATCTATATTCTTATAATTTAAATATAACATTGAAGTCTTAATTTTTTTATTATAATGTATTCTGCATTTTAAATTATCTATTAATTATCCATCTATTTATTATTTATTCCAAATTTCAAATCATTCAAATTTGAAAATAAAAGCGAGATTTAATGTTTCTTGAATACATTAGCAGTTTATAAAAGGATTGTTTATTCTGAAACTAATTTCGTGAAAATCACATATGTTGTGTAACTTGCATATCATCATTGAAAGTGCGAAAAATCTTATTTCAAAAATTCTGTTTGGCTGAAATCCACTTTTTATAACGCCAATGGATGCCAAGCACACACACTCACACACTAAATTATAGTGAAATTGTTCACTAGCAACGTGTAGGAGTCGTGATTGAGATTTAAATATTTCAAGTTAAAGCAAATTTTCAGTATGAGGAGAGAATTCATGTATTTTTTTATTTTTGAATGGTTAGAAGTTGCGTTTGCTGTACATACCTATCGTACACTTATTATCCATTTCTTGTTTTAGCATTGACGATTTGGCATCATTTGAATATAATATGAAAAAATGCTTGCTAATGGATTTCACTTGAATGCAATTTTTTATTCAGTGACAATATGAGTAATTTGCTCTGATGGCATTTAGGGAAGTAAAATATGATATTTATAGACGATATATTTATTTGTTAGTGAGTTAATGTGCTAACTGAATTAGGAGTATTCAGCTAGTATATCTCCTTTTGTCCGTATATAAGTAGGCATTGTAATTATTAAGTACTGTATCTCAGTGGCAGGATGAAAGGATCCTTGGTGGTGCCGAGTAACTGTATCTCGGTGGCATGATGAAAAGATGCTTGGTGGT
>JAPMOQ010005640.1:328273-354495 GCA_026543055.1 Argiope trifasciata
TTGGTGGTGCCCGAGTAACTGTATTTCAGTGGCATGATGAAAAGATGCTTGGTGGTGCCGAGTAACAATCTCGGTGGCATGATGAAAAGATGGTTGGTGGTGCCAAGTAACTGTATCTCGGTGGCATGATGAAAGGATCCTTGGTGGTGCCGCAGATATCCAATTCCAAATTCTTTGCTTAGAACCTATAATTATAGTACGATTCTCCGAAGAATGCCGTTTAAAATACGTCTAGTCTATGTTAATTTCATTGATATCAAATGTACTTCGGTCGTTTCGAGAGGGAAGTAGTTGATGGCCCAAGTGTCATTCTGTTATCTGATCACTGCTAAAATATACAAAACCTTTTCTAAAATGATCATAATGTTGATTCGAAATAAGAAGTAAATATACTAAATTAACTAAACTGAGGGATCTTTTTTTGCAAATTGTACCACTGGACAAATATACGTTAATCATTCACGCGAATATATTGGTATGGAGTAAAAATGTTTCTCAATAGAAAGGCATACCTGTTTTCGCAGCGTTCTGCCTTAAAGTTGAGGGATCTAAACCAAATGCTTTTCGGTTAACGTCAAATCTAAATATCATGCGCGTTTTTAAATAATGATTATATTTTTCACTGGAGAGAATTGGAAGTGATGCAGTCAGTGGCATAATGATCTACGGTTAAAGGGAGAAGGAGAGCTGTAGATGCCAGTTCTTTAGCCCCAGAACCAAAAAAAAGTGCTTTTGTCCCTTTTTTTAAATGAGAAATCATGAAGAAGTTAAAATAATGAAGTAAAAATCTCGAAGAAGTTAGTGATGCTATCGATATATTTACTACGCCAGTAATAACGGTAAGAAAGAAGCATATTTTTGTCCCCAGTGCTTGTAATCCTCATTATGCCACTGGTTACAATACCACAGTGCCTCTGCATGAAGTTATCTCCAATTTTCAGGCGCGATTTCACCGAAGAGCTGTCGTATAAGCGAGTCTGTTGTTGTTTCTTATTCCCCTTGCATTGAATACTAATTCAAATCGTCAAGATATCGGGGAAAGAAGGGTGCAGTAGCTTTTGAAGGTAAAGACCCCCAAGCATCCAAGAATAGAAGTCCGTCTTTATCTCATATGAAGACGACACTCCCACACTCGCTTGTACGGCGCCTTTTTACAGGGGGACTCTTTAACACACCTCACAGATAGAACACTGGGTAAAGAACAACCTTGTGATCATCCCCGAAGCAGAATTTGAAACCTGAAGGCTCATATCACGGAGAAGACGCGCTACCTTTGGGCTAGGACACCGGTCTAAGCGACTCTGGCTCATGTTAAATCCATTCGGGACCAAACGTTTCCTGCTGTTGCGGTTTAGAAGTTTAAGAGGAGGGTGCCATCTCTGGTGTTGTCCTCATCATCTGATCGTGGTTTAAAATGATGAGGTACGCTCCAAAATAGATCTAGTGTTGCTTTAAAACAGGATGTTAATATAACTAAACTAAACCCCCCCCCCGTACTGAAATATTACTTTCTGAACACAGCGCAATCCCTTTTAAATTAATGAAATAGTCACCAGTCATAGTATTTTCAGAATAATTTATTTAATGCTTTTACTTATAAAAAATATTGTACACACGTGATTAATTCATAGTGTTAGTCACTCTCCAACAAAAATTACCACTTGTCAAATAACATTTATTTTGAGCATTAATTGGGGCATTAAAGTTTCTGAAAGAGAATTTTCTTTTTTTATATTAATTAGAATTTTAAAGCTCCTGATATCTAATTAAATACTACATTTGTTCTTATTAAGTAATGAAAGCTTGTTGTATGTTATTATTAACTCTTACGTAATAATCAAAGTGCGCGTGTGTTTGGGACAGCCTGTGTTTTCCGTTCATGGCTGTAAAGCTAGAAATGTTTACGTGGTCAAATAATCCAATACTATTAAATAAATGATCTGCGATTCCGTACGTTCTACTGATCCATTTCCCCACTGCAACCCTGACCTCTCCTCTAAATTATAACTCATTTTGTTCAGTCTCCCGTCCCTGCGGACATGCTCCGAGGAGCGTGACACCCGCAAATGATGGAAAAATTCATGAAGATTTTAAGTTGGAAGGTTGAAAAAAAATACATTAACGACCGAGATTGATTGATTGGCGACAATTTTTAAAATTTACTTCACATGGCACTGTAGCCAAATTCAATAAAATCTTGGAAAGGCCATTCATTGTTTGTAATGTGGTTTTGAGATTGTTGGTTCAGTAAATTAGTGCTAAGGACCTTTTTTATTAAAAGAATATTTAAATTCAGAACCTTGAAGAAATATTGCATTGCAAGATTTCATGAGATATTTGTTCTGTAGAATTTAAATTATGTGTTATGATTAGATTGAATGGCTGAAATTCAAATGTTTAATCTAACATTTCGTAACATTCTAATCGTGTCGAACAAAACAACTTGTAAACAAGTGTTTAATTTTTTTGTGTTAATAAAATTGACTGTATTGGAATAGCATATTGAATTTTTTATACATTGTTTATCTTATATAATTTTCATAATAATTTATATAAAATATTCTTTTTTTCTCCCTTTAATTTTGTATTTCTACATCTTTTTAAATTTTACTAATTATTTATTATTGGTGTAAGTTTTATTTCAATAACTTTGCAAAAACAGGCGTTTTTTGTTATTTATATTTAATGAATGGCATCCATTTCAGAATTATTTAAAAAGATTCTCCGTGTTTATAAATACTGTAATAAATAAGTGAAAGAAATGAATTGGGTAAAAATCTGACAATTATATTTTATACACAGTGTTGACCTTATATATTTTGATTTAAAGAAATGTATTTCATAAATTTATTTGATAGTTGGGGAGTGTTTTGACAATGTCCCTCCTCTTGCAGTTTCCGTTGAGTTGAGAGGTCTTAAGCAGCTACCTAATCTGCCTAGTTCGAAGTGCATGAGCTGCTGGGAGGGGGGGGGGTACGTGCTTGTACAATTTCATCAAATTCAACCAAATATCATTATTGAGGGAACTTCTAACAGATCTTACATTTTGTATGACGCCGAGTTGTGTCATTGATCACATGATGCTTTCCTGCCATAATTGGCAGACGGGAGTTTGACGGTAAGACGTACTGCTCTCGCTCATGTATCTTTTTATGCGTTTCATATTAATTTAGTATGTTTCGTCCTGTAATCTTAATAAATATATTTCGCATATTTATACTGGTCGTTGTCTTTTCCCACATTATTATATTAAAATTAATAAATTAAATAATCGATGACAACCGAAAGTCGTTAATTGGATAAGAATCTGTTATATTATTCTTATGGGGGAAAATTGATATCGTAATATTTCTTTATTTATATAATTTGAATTTTTTACGAACAAGTTTAGTTATTCGAAAAAAAGTTTAATTATTCAATTTACTTACAGCCGACTCCTCAGTCTAGTGGGCCATGGTGACCTGGTGGAAAGGTCTTGGCTTTGAAGCTGGACCTTTCTCGACTTCCAGAACCTGCAACTCGGCTTTGAAGCCGGGTTGCTGGTTCGAGGCCCGATTCCACCGAAGAACCGCTGTGTAAGCGGGTCTCGTGCAATTTAAATCCGTCGAGCCAAACGTCCTCCCGCTGGGTGGTGTGGAAGTTTGGAGAGGAGGTGCCAGCTCAGGTGTCGTCCTCGACATCTGACCGCGACTCAAAATTACGAGGTCCGTTCAAAAATAGCCCTAGTGTTGCTTCACAACAGGATTTTAATATAACTAAACTAAACCAGTCTGATGACTTTATGCAGATGTCTGATCTGCCTCAATGATAATCGCCATATTTTTTTTAGAATTCCGTGTTTGAAACAAGAGATTCATAAAAATCCCAAGGTTGAAATTTTCAGTTATTAACTTCTTTACATACAATAACAAATCTAATTAGCCCATAAAACTACTGAATTTTTAATCTGCAGTAATCAATTTAAAATACAAAAGTCGGTTAAAAACGTTTCAGTTTTTCAAATGTCCTTATATTACTATAGAAATTAAAACATTAAGAAATGTTCTAAATAGGGTATGTCATCTAATTAGAAAGTTAAGTAAATTCTTAAACCAAGCAGATAATAAATTTTCTTTGTATATATGTGATGTTCGTTTTTAATCGCGTGATTTCATACAATTTTTTTGCTAAAGTATTGTAAGGAAAACAATAAGCTCATTTCTTCTTAGTCATGTTAAACAAATAAACAATTTTACATCTTACATTTACAAAAGAATGCTGTAAAAATAATAAAACTCTACAGACGTCTTCCTACGTTATTCATGTTTGTTTGTATTCCTAACATATATGTTTTCATATGAAACAGTAAAATGCAGTATAACTAAACAAAAAAAATTTGATTTCGAAGCTTTGCGATCATATTAAACTTCAAGGTTTACGTATTATATCTTTAGAATCACTTAGTCATGAAATATAATGGAAAAAATTGTAGACAAGATGGCGTCGTCTGTTATTTTCAATGCGGTAACAGACTTGGCAAATTTTTCAAAGCCTATTCTGTATTTTAAGAACAATGAAAATTAAAAATAGTTTTTTCCTTGAAGGTTTACAACTGTTTTGTACCAATGTAAAGTAAAATGCTTATCAAATGATAAGCGTGCTTTATGCTGTTTTCTTAAATAAGTTATTTTCCATGGTTTGTCATGAAATATAAATTCATGGGAGCTAGAACAATCTATTTTTGGCTCATTATTTTAATTAAAAGTTGGTTTTGAGATTATGTGGGATATGCTCCAGTGAATTTCTTGTGGTACATAAAATAGCTACAAAGTTATGTATTTAATTGAAAAAATCTGAAAAAACTTTTATAAAACTGTTTCATGAAAAAAAACTTTTTATTTTGTTAAAAAGTATATGTGGTTTATTTTAGTTCATTTTTAAGTCTTTATTTTATGACTGTATTAAAAGTGTGCATTCAAGAATGTTCGACTCAATAATCAAATTCAATAATTTCAATATTGGATCATATTAGGAAATCAAAAATTGGTTTCAAATTTCCATTTTTAAATATTTTTAACCATTAAAAAATAAATAAAACGTCGAAATTACGTACCATTCGAGTGTAAAAGGTTAATGTAAGATAAATCTTTATATAAAGTTAAATTAATAAACGCTTTGGAATTTGAAACTATAATAGGTAACTTATTAAAAAACGTCAAATGCTATGTACCTTTTAGGGCGCCAAATTTTTAAGGTTCCCACTAAGAAATGGGTTAAAAAAATCTATTTTCAAGAAATTATATTTTTGAATGCATAACAATAGAGGAAACTTTAAAAACCTACCTTTTAATTTAAATGTCCTAGCAAAAATAATATGATGTACAAAAATTGCAGAAAACTCAGTCCAGGTGTGAAAAAATAAGGTTTTCAACGAATTGTATAATAGCTGACTGAAAGATGGGTATATCATGTATCACACACATTCAATTTTTATCTAAAAGGTGTTGCAAATTTCTGTCATCGCGTGCATTATGCTTTTTAACTACATGAAGATTTCTGAATCTGTTGTAGTTAGTTCTTTTCGAGTTGTGCAATGGCAATTCATTCCTATTGTTTCTAATGGAATGGCCTCCGCTTTGTATAAGCAGCTGAAAATGAAACCAGATTTGCTTTTAGTTTTTGTTAGTTCCTCCAGACAGAATTTTAAAATCTCGTACAGCAACAAAAGAATAACATTTCCTGGTGGATGTGAAATTACAGAATCTTGTCGACATTTCAAAAGAATCGCTTAAAGGTGTATTCGTGGTGGTTTTCTTTAAAATGTGGTTGTGTAATGGAAATGTTTTTATTTCATGCTTTCTTCAATTTATTTAAAAATAAACGTGAACATTTATTTTACTTTCTTGTGCATGAAGTATGTTAGCAGAAATATGTAATGGTTAAAGTATGAACTCAAGGTTTTTATCAGTTTCTACATTTAACCCTTTGCACTCGAAAAATTAATTCGAGACTTGTTTATTGCTCCTGTAAAGTAAATATATATATAATTATTTTAAGTTGAATCATACCGCTTAATTGATTTGCATCTTTAATACTACTTTTAACAATCAAAATTAAATAAAATATCTAAAATGATGCAGCATCATGATTGATGAGTCACAGTCACTATTCGAGTGCAAATGATTAAAACATTACTGAGTTTTTAAAACCCAGCGTTTGAATTGTGTCTGTCAGTCTGTAAAGACGATAATCCAAAAACTCTATTAGTTAAGCGAATGAAATTTATTGTTTGATATTTATACCAAAATTGATTTTTATCATATTGTAGGCAAGGGTGAGAGCGCACACGAAAGTCATCCATGTGAAATTTTTGTCTATCCGAATGTGTGCATGACAACACTGTTTCACAGACGTAAACTATATGAATACAGCTTTGTGCATGACTCTAATATGCAATGAAACCTGAACACAAAAAGATTGTATTGTTAAGTGTATGTGAAAGTTGGGAAGATAACACACTTTCATTGATTTTTTTAAAGACTTGATTTGATTTCTTTCTTCTCAATTACCTCGGTGGTTGCCTGAATTTTGTTTGTTGGTTTTCTTGATGTAGATAGCTGAAATATAAATAGGGAAATATTTTCCAGGAGGAATCAATAACGCCTATTTTAATCAAAGTATTGTTGTGACTTCCAGATTCTTGCTTTATGAAGAACATCCAAATTCGTTAAGTTATGCCTTCTGAAAGCCGTGTTTCTATTATGTTTTTCGAAGATATTTTATCTACACTAAGTTTACATGCTGAATTTAGTAATTTATATATAATATTGTATGGAAAATAAAAATAATTAAACCAGAACATTGTGGCGACTATTATTTTAGCGACAAACGTATATTTTATCACAAAAATATAATTCAAACAAATAATTTCATTATATGCTGTAATCAACTAACTCCTGCACATTCATTGTTTAACAGAATCTCGTATTCTTGGTGGAGTAGATCTCGGTTCTCTTCTATGAAATATCTTTTACATAGTGTTCAATATTGAATCCATTGTATTAAATCAATGTATTATGTATCCATTGTGTTATGTCAATGTATTGTATTATGTATTGAATCCATTGTACTATGCCTTATGCTTCGGATTCTTTTACGGGACAGGACTAAGATCAGAGATGAAATGTATGGAATCAGCTCTTATTAATCATTTCGTAGTAACAATGAAGCACTAATTTGTAAATATAAAAATCAAATTGCTATTTAAAAATATATATATCTTAGTGATTGATTACTGACATAGTTCATACCGTTCTTATTTTTTATTTACCGGTATGACTCATGCTTTTAATTAATTATAATATCTCGTAAATGATTATTTTAGGACATTAAATCGAAATCACGAGGTTTTATTAATAAATGAATAGCTATAACAATAGAAAGGAATTTTTACTAAATCATCTGCATTTTGGTAACCAATCGATATCGTTTTATCAAATCCATGTTCTATAACTTATTTCATATTCTTGCAAATATGTATTTTAGTCATTTCATCTAAATGTTTAACATCTTTATCACAAGATTTTACCCTCCAGCTGCTTATCTGCAGTTTAGCAATCAGTTCATTTTCTGTTGCGTTCATTTCACGTTTTTCGCAGTTTAGAGCGTTTATTTTTACGACTGGTTTATTTTACATCGCATCTAAATAGGGATTTTAAAGAATTACACAGCCAGAGGGTTTAATCTATCTTCACTGTTTATTAATTTCGCAAATGAAACAAATTTTTATCCTTACTACATAGTTTTTTACCAGACAAAAATAAAAGTTCTTAAAAGATTTTGCCACGGATTTTCTCTGTTGTATTTTGTTTTTAAAAAGATCCACTTATCTTAAATTTACGTAATTAAAATAGAAACAACCTCTATGACGATTTTAGAGTGATTTACTTAGTTATAAATGGAAGAAATTAAACAAAAAATTAATTTATCACTACAAATTATCGTTTCCTTTTCATTTCTTTTATAAACCGTGGCAACAGCATTTAAATAAACCTCGCGACGGTTTTACTGACAGCTTCATCTATCTTTTCGCGCAACGTTTTTAAACAGATAGCTCATTTATAAAGCATATTTTATCTTTTTAAAAAAGCGCTCTCTCAGCCTCTCTGTAATAACGAATAGCTTCCCTTTATATAAATGTTTAATTTAGCATCACATCGAGTCCATCGCTTTTAAAAGAACAATCTGCAGGAAGCAAAAAGCCGTAATTTTATCCATCAGCGCCCGTGTTTTTGTCCAATCTCTGTCTTGGCGCATCGAAACTGAAAACCGGCGAGAAGTCCTCCCTCAATTAAGAGCTGCGGCGATCGGATTGCGGTTTGGCCTACTTGGACAGCTTTCCAGACACGCGTTTCTCGCATTTAAAAGGCGTGGTTGGCGAAAGGTCAGAGATGTGTGTTCGTGTCTAATGGGTGATAATAAAAGTAATTTCCAAAAGGAAAATTCGAGAACAAGGTATTCAAATGGAAAATGTAGCTATTAAAACACACACAATTTATAGTTTAACTTTATGCTGTTAGTTTATTATTTGAAATGGGAAATTTTTTATGAGGCTGATGGAAATGGGAGACAAAATAGTGATAGATAATGTAAAGATTTAAATATAAGACTTGTAATTTTTAATATATGAATTCAAAACTTTACTATTCTATTTTTAGTTGTACTTATTTATCATTCCATTGTTGTTGATATTTTACAATGCATTGCTTATGGTGCGAGCAGAGTACGCTGTATGGTATTTTCATAAGTTACTATGAATCCTTAAATATACATGTGTTTATTATTAATCAAGTACCACAAATGCTCATTTTCAATTCAGTAAAGAATCCGATCCAAAACTAACGGAATTACTTTTGAATCTTCAAGAAAATGAGTTTTTAACACATTCATTGCCATTTACGAGATATCTCGTGGGAAACTTAAATTCAATCAAACGTTCAAAAATTCACTGGCAGTGCATGGGTCAGTAAAATCCCTACGTTTATCCCACAAAATGCTATAGAATACTCAGTTTTTATATTATTTAAGAAAAGTGTATGTAATGATATCTCTTAATCTTATTTAAATACTAATTATTTTATCTTGTACAGATTAACTTCATTCTGAAATATTCTCTTATTTCCTGATCTAATTCCCAATTTTTATATAACTATTTCTAACTCCAATGAAGGGATAAAAATATTTCATGCTTACAACATTCTTTTAAAAATACTTACATTTTTTTTTTACATCAACACGAGTTAAAGAAATCTCCACCAAAACCTCATTTTAAAACCACTGAAGAGAAACATTTTGGTATCTTCTGCTCTTGCGTCATGATGTACACTAACGCTTCTTTTACCATCATTTGTTTCTTGTACAAATTATGCCTCCCGGGGTGAAATAAAGCAAAGTTTAAGAATCTAAAAGTTCCATTGTTTCGACCAATCACTGTTAAAATATGCTTGTATATACATATATTTTATTTTTCTGAGAGTAACCAAAGAACTAGACTCTCAGCCACATTCGTAAATCTTATTTTATCAATTTTTACTTCATATGTAAACTCAGATCTCTTAGATATAATTATTAGTTGCCTATTTTTTTACCACTCCAGTTTCAAGAAAAGTCTCAAACTGTTTCATTGTATGCCACTATATCAATCTGCGATGAAGTCCCCCTCCAACCCCATTCATTGTCCCGATTTCGTTAATTTTTATTTCGTATGAATAAAACGAAACTGAAAGGTCATGATTCCTAGATATGTTATCATATGGCGACTGCTTCCTTCCATTGTATCTCTTTTTTAATGTAATATGTTAAATTCAACATTGTAAAGAGTGATACCGATTACTATTGTATCCCAGTAATACAGTATTAATAACATACAAAGAATAATACTATTATCGCGTAGTATGAGAATTAATTACAATTACTTCCACGCATGATACATGAAAGCGGGAACACACGCACAAACACTTAGTACAAAAAGGAACAATGAACCAATTTTCTTTATTGTTAAATGATAATCTCCAAGGCAGCAATACAGAAAAAAAAGTAAATTACTAGAATTAATTTTTTATTATTAGAATAAAACAGAATATACGAGTGAAACAAAATATTAACTTTACAGCATTAGAATGATAGTCTAATGACAATAGAATGTTTAGTTCTATTTCAAGTTCATATTGTTAATTATCCGAAGATTAGAAAATATTCTATAAATGCTAAAAAGTAACGTTTCAGTCTGTAATAGCACTGTTCTCCTACGGTATATAGTTAATTTAAACAGCATTTTTGACTTGACAAGAATATAAAAGGTGGTTAAAAATTAATGCTTTATTCCATTGTCTTTGTTCTAATTTTATATTGGACAATTTGATAGATCTTTATAAACTAATTGTTAAGTTACACTTTCTTTGAACTACAGAATATTCAGTTATCCTTCTAATTATAATAATAATCGATGAACATCCCATAATATAGAGTTATGTTGTTGTTGCCATGTGACTGTTGTCAAGTTTTTGCGCAGTAGTTTCAGAGGATAAAGACCCCTGAGCATTTAAGACAGAAGTCTTATTTCTAGTTCATATGAAGATAACACACACACACGTTCGCTTGCACAACATCTTTTTACAGGGGGCTCATTCACTCACCTCGCAATTAGAGCACAAGGTAGAGAACAACCGTGCCCGAACCATGACATCTAGATCAAGAGGAATAAGCGCTACCCTAGGCCAGAACGCTAGCTATAAAGGTATGCATTGCATTAGATATCGTAATAATGTTGAATAATAATTACTTAATCAAAATAATGTTGAAACTGGATTCTGGAAGTTTCTGTCAATATTTTTTTTTTGTCAAATCTGGTTTTCTGTTTTCTGTTGGATTCGACATGCGTTTCCAGTCGCGGAAAAATTGACATGCATACAAATGATGTTATCGATGATGTCCTTGCTGATTGCAGGCTCTATATTTGAACATGGTTGTTTTTCTTGTACCGTACCTGTTTGAGAAATGTTTCTACAAAATTTAAGTCGTTTATAAAAATTAAAGGAAACTGGACTTTTTGCATTGGATATCATTAATTACTTATTTTCATTCATCTATATTTTATAATATTCATTTTTAAAACAGCTTTTATTTAACTTGTTTTCACATTTTTGTACTTCTGAACCACATGTTTTATGTTTTAAATTTTCTTCTTATTTTCTTATTAGCAAGTGTTCAAACTTAGCACGTTTTATATTTTCGATTGAATTGACACACTCAGCAGAAACCACTTTAAAGACAGGAAAATAGCACCAAACAATACTAGATCCTACTTCATTTGCAAGCATGTTTTGTGCAGCCTTCAGGCTCTGAGGCTCGCTGAGCTCGTCCTTAAGACTTTTGGACACATTTGAATTCTTCATTATCCATAGAAAACGGCGACAGCAACAACATTGAATTCAGCTACTTTAATACTTTGAGAATTTAATTATTGTTACCTAATAATTTTTTTAATCCCGTCGGCATCCTAGCTTAGGGATAGCACGTCTTCCCAATGTTCTGGGCGTCTTGGGTTCGAATCCCGTTTCTGGCATGGTTGTTATTCCTCTGTTCTACCTGTGAGATGTGTGAATGTTCCCACCTGTAAAAAGGGGTTGTGCAAATGAGAGAGGGATGCGTGAGGGGCAAAATCGTAATCTTGCCCCTAGTTGGCGCTACTAAAACAAACGACGCACACTATAGGCTTAAATCGCTGTCTTCGTAAAGCAGGCTTTTTCAATGTCAAGTGCCATAAGAAACAAATATTTTTCATTCCTTCGGTGGGTAAATAAACTGAAGGGAATGCATGCTTGGGAACTAATCACTGGAGGTTCCGCGTTAGGCTGACCTCCTAACCAGGACTTGCACCCTTGGGTCTCAGTCAAGAAAGCAGATATGGTCAGTGCATGCCCTGGCTCACATGGGCTGTCGTACCACTGAGCTTAGTTTAACAATTAAATTTGTCTTTGAAGCTTTAGCCCTACTTGGTTGCGAGTTTGATAAGCAATAGATCCTAAAATTCAAAATACTTGCCCGATAGGATTTTTTTTCTCAAATCGTACATTCCGAAAGATTTTGCTTTCGCTCTTTCCAATCAAATATCGTCCAAATTTTGTAGAATGGTCCTTATTAAATGCAATTATTCATTATTATCCACATTAAAAAATATCATTATTTCATATTATAATTTCATTTTTCTGATACTATTTATTAAGTTAGTTACAGTTTGCCATTTTAAAAAAATCAGTGCATTGCATCAGGAAATATATAATGAAAATAGGCAATCATTTAATGCTTTCTTTTATTACTAATTTTTGTTTGACTAATATTACAGAAAAAGAATAAAAGATATTCCTCCTGGGTAAAATTGACGACCAAACAATATTCAATTTACATCATTCCTTCGTTTTCCAAATGATGCCCAGTGATTACAAAAGGCGTACCTCGTTACATCGCCGACCTCGTTAGGAATTCCATTTTATCTTCCCATCCACCCTGTTAGCAAACAAGTAAACTAACCCACATAGGCCAATAACCATTAGTTGACATTGTATGTATAGTTGGATTTACAAAGTTTAGATATATTTTTAAATGCTTTGAAATATTTAGAATGAATGTTTGTTAATATTAGTTAGTTTTTCATCGCACAATATAGTAACCGCGTATTAACGATTTGCCTTGCTTTTCTGTTCTGAAAGAAAATTCTTTTAGTTCATTGCTTTTCTTACAATGGAAAGCTGGAGAATCGTCTGTATTTCACTTAATTTGTATTTAGTGCTGGTTAATTTAGTTTTTATTTGATTATTAAGACTTAATTTTATTGAATATGCTGAAATAATGCAAAATAATTATTTTTGTGCTATTTTGAGTAGTTAGTCAAAGTATCTTTATTCCGAAAGAAAATGTAATAACAATTAACTGATATATATTCAATGTTGGTTTTATAATTCAATTAATATATGTTCCTGATATATATTCAGCTAAAGGTTAACTACTAACGTAGTCCAAACAGTTACTAATATGGATTAACGTACTTACTAATTAGTAACGAGCATAATTCAAAATAAAAATATATAAAATTTCTCCTTTTCAATATTTTTTATTCCTTAATATAAATACAATGTACTTCACGTCGGCGTCCTGGCATAGGGGTAACGTGTCTTCCCCGTGATCTAGGAGTCCTGGGCTCGAGTCTCGGTTCGGGCATGACTATCCGTTAGGTATGTGACTGTGCCCCCGCCCCCGAGCAAAAATGGGTTTTGCAAGCGATTATGACGCATGGAGTAGCTAAGTCAACTTTTGGCCCTAGTTAGCGCTACTGAAAAAACAAGAGGCGCTTACTCGGCCTAAGTCTTTGACAGATAATTGTCAGCCGGCTCGAAATGTGCCGTGAATTACAACACATACATGAACTTCACAAATAATTTTCATAAATACAGTATAGCTACACAACCTGTATTTGAACAAAATTTAATTAAATTATTCTGTTACTTGATGTTTAACAACTAAAACATCCATTGTACATTGATTTTAAAATACACAAGTTTATAGAAATCCCATAACTGAAACACATGAAGAAGCGATTTAAAAATGGATCGCAAATTAGGCGCGAATTAAAAATAGATTGCAGTGCAATTAGCGAATTAATAATAGACTAAAGTGCAATCAATGAGTTAAAAATAGATTTGTTGGTATGAAATGAGACAGTCTTAATAAAAACGTGTGAAAGACAACAGAGAACATCAAACAGCACCTCTAAATACCATCAGAACACCTATTTTGGAAACAAATTGAAAGGAATAATAAAGTTTACAGTATGAAAGAGGAAAAGACTTGCCTATTAAAAATAAAATTATTTTTCCCTGTATAATTGAATCGTAGTTGTGATTCATATTAATTATGATTTACCAATTCTGTAAGAATTCAATAAATATTAATATTTAACTCGGATACATAAATGTCAATTTTTTAAGGTAAGGAAAAAAAGTTCAGACTTTGAAAATTGTAATTTTTACATCATTCTTTTAAATTTTTTTCTTCATTTCAATGATATATTTCTCACATTAATAATATAAACCGTATTTAGGAACTATGTTTACTAGACATAATCACTTAAAAAAGGTTAAGTGACAACGCCTCTAATTTGGTTCTATTTCGCAATAAACTTCGCTTCCAGAAGAAACAAATTATTTTTTTAAATTTTAAATTTAGCTTTCAGTAGTACATTTATTCTTGAGTTCTTCAGAATAAAATCGAATTCTTTTTAACAAATTTTAATTCAAAATGGACTAGCCTAGTACTGTGAATATCCGATTGATTTATGTTTACCCATGAATTATTTGTATTTAAAGAAAGAAAAAAACTATATTTAAGGATCGTGAAAATTCTACCATCCTAAATTTTTCTAGAATATAGATTCTTTTATCATTTCTTATTATTTGATATGCTGGTATGAACTAATCCATTTATTATACACTGTTCCGAAAACAAACATTGCATTCATACACTTTCTATGTTGATTTGTATTTAGATATGGATCTTAAGGTTGATGGTCATAGATGTTGCAATCTTCATCTTCAGGCAAATTTAAGACTCGGTTAACACCTCATATTTTATTCCTCACTGCATAATATAGATTGCCAAAGGCTGATTCTGACAACAACCTGTCCATGACGTTAAAAGATCGCCTATCTTTTCGCAGATGTTGGGCGTCCTGACGCAACTTGTATACAGCTGTCTTTTTTGTCCACAAACATTGCCTTGATCAAGTTCACCTACCTATGAGCTGGGTGTCTGATGTTTGACGTGTGATGTTTCAGGAAATATCACTCGTGCTGTATCAACGCTGAAACGGCGCCTCTATCGACGTAATTCAATTTGCAGTGACGCCTCATGTAGACCTTTCAAGCTTGAAGATGTATTGGGGATACTTCATGCTTTTATGTGGCGATCTTCTTTCTGAATGGAGGCTGTTGGCGGGATAAGTAATTTATGCTGCCCAATGTTTGCCCTTCCAGATTGTATGGTGAACTGTCTGTACTAAATTAATTTTTCAAATGCATCGAAATTGCACATGTTCTTCCGTCGGTAGTTATCTTTTTACGATAACTGCGTTTACTGGTTAGATATTTGTAAATTGCGTAACGCCACAGAAGTGACACAAAAATGCTCCACAAAGCAAACCGTTTGACTTAGAGCTTTTTGACACTTTCAATGCTGGAGACGAGATATTTCAGATATTCTCATTGATATTTGTCTTTTCATGGAGTTTTTATCTAATTTATCTTTAGTGATAAATGAGTAATTAATCGAAAAATAATCATTTTAATGGTATCAATTTATTTTCTAATTAAATTGGAAATATCTGGAAGACGACAGTAAAAAGTGTTAATATGACACGAAACACGAAAATGTTAATATTTCATGTGGAATAGTAGATGCCCATTAAAAAAAGATTATTGAGAATTTTAATTGTAAATAAAAATGAAATATCGGTTTTCCTCGATAATTCCAGATATTTTTTTAACACACACTGTTTTTAAGTCACTTAAAATATATATGTATAATAATTTTAATTTTATTTCTATTAATATTTTATATCAAATTTTTGCATTTTTTAAAAATATATTAAAAATATTTTACAATATCATACGTTTTTTCTTTTATACAAATTGATTTTAAATTTTGGGGGAAATGCGTTTTATACGCATGTTATTATTGCTTTAAATAATGAGTTATAAAATTATATAAATCTAGACGAATCGGATCCAAAAACTAATATCATTCTACAATGTTTCTGCTTAGAAGCTCAATTTTTCAAAATAAAACCTTTACAAAAAATATTTGGTATTTTTTATAATTATTAAATTGAAATTATATTACATTATTATATTAACTATTTTAAATAATTATTCAATTATATTTTGAATTCAAACGATGAATTAAATTCATGGTGATAATATGTAACTAGTTTGGTTGCACTCTAGATAAAGGGAAAACATTATATAAACTGACAACAATTTTTTCTTATTTAAAAAATTACATATTTTTTATATTTTATACAAAATATGTAAAAAGTAAAGGCAAAACTTGTGTTTAAAATAAAACGTTAATTAAAAATTTCGGGAATTAAATGTTTAAAGAAGGGTGAGATAAAATATGTGAAAAGCAAGGGCATATCATATGTTGTTTGATGAAATTCTTTACTTAATTTTTAATTAATTAAAAAATCTATTACTCATTATCTTCTGGCTATCTAGTATAATTAGTCTTTAATTTATATTTATTTTCAGATAACATTCCTTTTCAGCTTGATTTAGTTGATTACTTTCTTGTGTAATGAGTTAATAGATTTCGGAAATCTTTACATAATATAATGTTTGAGAAGAATTAGTTTTTATTTTTAAAAGTTAAATTAGTTTTTAATTAGTTACGAAAAATGTGTTGCAAAAACCTAGATGGAAAAAGTTTTGTCACCAGATATTCTGATAAGTCACATTTCGATGGTCAAAATTACAACACGTTTTCTGGTGAATTTTACTAAATATTAGATTTTTCCACAATGCTTTATTTGCGATGAAAATTCGCAAAAAAAAAAAACAAAAAAAAAAAACCTTTAATTTGTTGCACGGAAATCAATTTTTAAAATTCAATAAGGAATGTCCAATTATTGATTTATTAAATATGTGAGTTAAATTAAAAATATTTTCTTGTTTATTGAATCTCTAAATTTATTTATATTTATGTATAATTCTTTCTTTTTCCTAAATTACTAAAACACTTATTTTAATAATTGTCATAAATAATAATTAGGGTTCACTATTTCTCTAACAAATTAGGTTACATGCCAAAAAAAGCTCAAAAATGTTTGGTAGGTTAACGATAGGATTTTTTTTTATTGATTAATAGTTTCTTTAATGGGTTGATTTCGAACCCTATATTTTTCCAAACCTGCGGACTTAAAAAAATTGTTGATTAGACCAGCTATTTAAAGTGGAAACAAAAATTATTCAAATTACTATTTTATTACTGAAACAAAATTATCCTCTTGTCGAAATTCTGTGTCACCATTTGCATATAAGATACAAACTGGGTCATCAGGGTCGCTGTTGGGAAATGCAGTGTTCACCCGACTTTCTGACGCTTTCCTGAAAATATCAAAATATATTCGTTCTGAGATTTATATAACGATTTAGAGAAGTATTTTCATATTAAAATGGGGTTGTTTACTTTTTGAAGGTGAAGCTTAAATTACTTTAAAAACAATATTTTATATATGGAAAATGAAAACAAAATGTGCAACATTAAATTTTCAAAATTCGCCATTAGTCCAAATAAAACTATTAAAAAGTAAAATACATTTTGAGAAAAAATTAAGGCAGTCGATAATTTTCCTATATAAATATCGTCTTCATGCATCGTCGTTAGCTGGTATGAATGTAATATAAATTTTTACTTTCTCGTATGTGTAGTGTACAGAAAGTATGTAACCGTGAAAAAATTCTATCCCGAGATTTGGACGAATGTCTACGTCATTTTATATCTCTGAGTTCGAAAATCACATTTTTGGAAAATGTTCTTCTGCGTGTCTGTGACAAAAATTACACAAAATCAATTTGAACTAGACCGATAAAATTTGGTAAATCTTAGTCAAATTTGCAGATTTCTTTTATATATTAAGTGAAATATGATCGGAGAAAGTTTCTGCCCGGCTGTCCCAATATAATTTAGAACTACTACTAAACCAAGAGATTTAGATGGGTAAAATTCGATAAACAGAATTAACATCAATAGTTTAGACACCTTTTCAAATTTTGGATCAAATCCATCCAGACAATCAATGTAGCGATTCACTGTAGGTCAGTTTATATTTTCAGAAACATGGATACATGATAACTTAAAGAAGCAATGACTAAAATATATCAAATTTTGGCATGGCATTTTATGACTAAAAATACAGTTTTTTTCATCTTAGTTTCAGTCGGTTGAGAAAAAAAGCATTAACGCTTTCGTTTACTATAAACAGCATTCCAGGGATTAATCGCCGTAAACCTCACCAAAAGTGACATGATAAATTCATTAAAATTGCTAAATTCACGCCAAAAGTTAACACTTCGTAATAATTGTACACGATGAATTATGAGGTGTTCTATAGCCTGACGTTTATTAAAGATTGATTTTGCGAGAAACTTTTGGGGAGACGGCTGCTACTGGTTGTTTTAATTCAGCTTCATAAGTCTGATGTAATTATTATAGCCATATTAATACATATGAAATAATTGCAACGATAAAAACATTTAGTTGTTTTTTGATGAAAATCACGTTTTATTCAATAATTTATTAGTAAAGGCTGATTATGTTTATGTTAAAAAATATTAAGTAGTTTGTAATTTTAGATAAGCAATCTAAGATGTAAACACATTTCCTCTAGAATAAAGAGCATTTAACAAGATCATTGTTTTCCAGAAAAACAAAATATCGGCGAATTCATAAATGATAACGAACAGAAGGTGTTAGCAATGATAACTATCAAAATGATGCTTGAACTCTTTATTTTCCTCCTTGCTATTTAAATATTCAAATACATAAATATTAATGAACCTGGTATTTAAAATCATTCTCTTGTTATTGCCTTGATCTATCATCACAAGAATACTAATGAGTATCGTAAATACCGTTACTCGAATGAAAATAGCGTAGAAAGAAAACTGAAATGTCAGCCATTATTTATTTAAGAATGAATGGATGTACTTTATAGTGGCGGATCAAAAATGCAAGATGAAACTGAGGATAAATTTTTATAAACGGTAACTCTATATGTAGGTTTAACTGGGATTCCGTTGTTCCATTCTGGAAATAGGATTCGTAGCGAATGCTCCAAGGATGAAGTTTTGGTTGCGCTAAATGCGATTGGTTTTTGATTTATACTCAATCGATGCTTCTGGAAATATTGTTAGGGAATAGAGCACTATAATGCTAAAATGGATTTTTTTCATTAATGTGGCTTATTTTAATGAAAGTCGATCTAGTATACTAGTTTGGGGTTATAGGGTGTAGAGTTTTTCATCCTTCCCACCTCCTTCCTCTGTCAAATTAAATATAGTGGACTTGAATGCAACGTGTATATATATTGGGTCGTTCGGAAAGTAATTTCGTTTTTTCCTGACAAAGGATTTAATTGCATTTTTCGCACCCAATTTCATACTTAAACCGCAAAATCATTTTATGTTTTAAGAGCTGATATAGCAAGGCTTGAGTGTGAAAAAGTGCAGCTGATTCTTCGCAGTAGTTTTTGGATGATGCCCTTTTAAATATGGAGAGCAATAAACAGCATTTTCGTCATTTTTTTCTTTTTTGCTATATAAAAGGTAAAAATGCTGTTCAAGCCAGAAATAAATTAGCCAATATGTGTGGAGAAGATGTGTTAACAGTACATCAGTACCAGAACTGATTTGCAAAATTTTTCCTTCAAATGAGGAGGCCAAAAACCACCTCGATCAGTTTTTTTTACAGCAAAGACCAAAACTTTTATGAGCGTGTAATCATGTTACTACCAAAAATATGGCAAAAGGTATTAGACCAGAATGGCAATTTTATAATTTAATAAATAATTTATTCATTAAACGAAAATTTATTTTCATTTTGACAAAAAAATACGAAATTACTTTCCGAACAGCCCAATATATAATTTCAAATTATCATCATTCTAAAAATAATTATTTTGACTCAAATATAGGTTTTATTTTAACTTGTAAGTTGCATAGACTTTTATTTCTTCACACTGAGTCTAAACGCTCCGAAATCAAAATAGTGTCTCTGCTTCATTCACATCCAAAACTTAGAAATATTCTAAAGTTTTTCTGTGGTTCGATTTGGACTAGCATAATAAGTAGCATTATTATGCTAGCATTGCATTGCCTAATCCTGATCAATATCTAACAATGGAACTTGTGCTGAAATTATGAAAATATAAAAAAAAACCTCCTCCTCTCCAGAAAACTTAGAGATTAAAAAAAAAGGAAGAATCAAATGCAAATGAGTGTTTATGCAACTTTATTTTTTCCATAGAAAATATAAAAAGATAAAAAAATGTTAAATTTACCGTACGCATAATGAGGAAATTTTATCATTCATCGTATTTTTTTAGTTGCGTTACATACATAATCACTTAAAACAATTCATTGTATTGTGCAAATATTGCGTTTATTTTCTTTGATTGGTAGGGAGTGAGTCATCTGACCCACGACATCTGAAGTTTGTTTTGCTCTTGAGATATTTAACCACTTAACTGCTTTATTTTCTTTACCCACTAATTAGATGACACCTATTTTGGGAATATTTTCTTATTTTGATTCAGATATAAATAAATTGAATGCTTGACTTACCTATGTACTCGAAATAATTTTAATTTTAAATTATTATAGTAGTTATTCATGGTTTATTTGTTGCTTAAAACTATCAGAATTCTATAAATAAATCTATGCTCTTATGACTCTCGGTCAAAACAATTAAGCGGTTAATAAAAAGTAGGTTTTTGGCATTGTCGAACTACAATTGCAATCACAAGGTCACATGGCATATTTCGCTTATTTATATCATGGTGCTTTTGAATTATCATATTTTAACATGCTTGAGAAAATATAGGTCTGCTAATGGTTAACTGGTTAACTCTTTGCGATTCAAATTTTATTCGGATATACATTACATATGCTAAACCTGTGAATCAAATTTCATTTACCTAAGTTATTGCGTTTTTCAACTGCTTATTTTACATACATACAAAAATATAGTTTCGCAAACCGTCAATCACTTGACAAATTTGGTTCCAAATCTAATATATATCTATACATCAGATGTTAAATCTGTATATTAAATTTTATCTATTTAATTCCTTTTATTTTGCAATTAGCATGTTAATTTGTATTCGCATAGCCTAACATATAAACTTGTAAATGAATTTCCTTCAAAATTTGCTAAAAAAAATCTACAAGTTTGTTTTAAAGCTATATAGAGCATTTTATTTTCTGATTGAAAGGCATTTTTGATCTATAGTCTTAGTAGACATAATTGAAAAAAAAAAGTTTTTCTAAATTGGGGAAATCCAAAATTTTGACCACTGCATTACTTTCTCTTTGGATGACTTTGTATTCGAAAAAGTGAAAGAATATATTTAAAATTCTTAAAATATATGCAGAAATTGTATTTTATCCCAGTGTCTTCCAGATCCAATGAAATATATGAAAGATATATTTACCAAATATTTTTTACCCACCAAGACATTTAATAGAAAGCTATACTGGAAATATTGTTTTAAATTTTTGTGATTGATGGTATTGTAAACAAATTTGCATTTAAATTTCATTATATTTTAAGATGTTTGCTCAAACCAAATAAGAATTAAGTAGATTTATTTCAAATTTATTCTTATTTCGACCTACATTTGACTAGGAATGGCCAAATAATGGCCTTTACACCATAAACCCCTACCCAAATCTCCTTTCAGTCTCTTTGATAAATTTAAATTCTTCGAATATTCATTTTTTCGTGTTCTTAACGTATTTAGTTTTATTGATCGAACGAAAGCAGAGAAGGTTTTATGTGTCATGTACATTTCGTAAACACGCAGTAGATAATGATCCTGTAAAATTGCATATTCAGTAGAATTTGTGGAATGCCAAAGTTCCATTTAAAGATCCCTTCGTAAAAATGTCGTTTTCTACTTTGGGAAGGAAACGCCCGTCATTGTTGCCATATCAACGAACTCTCACTCTGGGTTTATGTCGATTATTTTTTAATTCTTTTCAGGTTTTCCACCGGCTGAATCATTTTATACAGTTTTGAGAAACTGTATTCGATATATGTTATCTAATTGGTGTGATTTTTCACTTGGGAATTTTTAAGTTTCTTTTGAATCCTTAATTTCCTTAATGCTTTCTAATCTACTCATGTGCAATATTCTAGAAGTTAGAAATGAATTTGATGGCGCATCATTTTTGTTCTGTGGGTGGCTATGCACTCTAAAGTTATAAGGAAGTTAGAGTTCGAGTAATTAAAAATTATTTTAGAACGCATTTAATTAGAAATTTTATATCATATAGAATGAGGATACAATAAAGTTCCTTGGCTGGAAAAAATGATTCGATTCTATACGGATAACACGCAGGTTTTTCTTAAAGCTTTTGTGAAATTCAAAAGGCCGTAACTTTGTAAACTACACTATAAATAAAAAATATATAAACTTAATTAAAAACTATGTAGCTAGTGTATTTTTATCTGTTATAGAATTTATTTTCAGTAGATCAATATTTTGCATACTTGCACATAGTTTAAAAAATTATACTTTGCTACGAACTGTGTGGCTTAAAGTGACGGATGCACAAAGAACGTATTTAAAAAATCTTTTTCAATGCTAAAATCAAAATTATAGTTTGACACCAATATTGCCCAAAATCATTTATAGGATTCATTATCACTATCACTGTTGGATTTTTTTTTCAAACTTCTTAATCCTTTTGAATACTTTATAAATTATCCTTAAAAACAACACTATATACTTTAAAAATTTATAACATAACCAGAGGGAAAAGGTCACTCTGAAATGTTTTGACGGGGTGAACATCTGAGAGAAAGGACAGACATCTTTATTAGGGAATTTTGATATTCCCTTATAAAGATGTTTGCCCTCTACCTCAGGAATAAAAGTCGAGAACCTCTGTTGGAACTGTGAACGCTTCAAGTGCTCATATCTTTAGTTTGGTTTGCTCATGAAGATTTTGTGTTGCTTAGTATACAGAAAAAAAAACAATCTTCATATTTGACTCCTTTTTATCGACCGACTGAAACTAAAACTTGATACAAGTCTGTAATTTTAGGTAGAAAATACACCAAATTTCATTTATCTATGTCATTTCGTTTCTTAGTCACCATTTTTGAAGACAGAAAGACAGATATGATTCCAAAAATGTATTTTTTGACCTCAGGGAAGTCTGCGACGTTAAAGAATCATCAAACTTTCGAACTCGAATGTTTTCAAACCATCTATCATAATTTGTACATTTCTTAAACAAGAAAATGAAAGAGGAATGCAAGAAAAATGCATTTCACTCAATTTAAAAATATAATATCTGATTCTATTATAAGAAACATGAAATCCTGTATACTTTACATAATAAATGCATACGTTTTAATAGATAAAATTGCAATATAAAATACAGGCTTGATTTATATGAAATTATTTAATCTTATTTTACAGCCATTAATAAGTGATTGCACTCAAGTGGAAAGGTATTTTAAGATAAAAAGAACCATAAATAACTTTTGTAATAGAATATTTGTTGATTGTAATATTCGTCCACTTGTTAAATGTTATTATTTTCAATTAAACAAGATTCCACGATGCAAAATGAACTTGAGCATAAAGCTAAATGTTATTCACAAATATAAGTAACTTTCAAATAATGAAAATCGTATCAGGACTGATAAGTATATCGTAGCAGGGTGTAAATACATAGATGTCATTCTTTCAAAGCAAACTCCAATGCTTGTGGCCAGGAGTTGCCAAGGTTGATGATCTTAAGAAATGATTATTTTCATCTATGAAACGAGGCTTCTGTTTAAAATTCTAATAAAAATACATTTATTCATTTAAAATCCAGATGTATATTGATTCAAAAATATAAAGGAATCTATAAATAGGTCATTTTTAACCCTAAATTAACTTTTATAAGGTGATAACTGAATTTTTTATCAGAAAAGTTATCAATTTTCTTTCAGTATTGAAATGGTTAAACTTATGCAGACATACTGACCTGCAACATTTCCTCAATCTACACTTCCTTATATTATTTGCAACAATTCCGATATTTTTAAGATTTAGTTAAATTAATTTTCTGCAAAATAACAGTACTTAACGAACCCTACTCAATAATTTTATTTCTTAAGTGAATCCTACGTTTAACAATTTATCATTTTTCAATCTGTTTATGCAAAATTGTTTTCATCATCATCATTATTATTATTTTCAAATTTTTGTAAACTCAAAATTGAAAAATTGGTATTTGTTGTCATTGAATATGGAAATAACTTCCCGATACTGTATTATTTAAAAATAATTACTTTTTTGAAATTATGAATTTTTAAATCAAAATTTCCTTATTTTTCACAGAAAGGAACCAGATTTCCTTTTCTTAAGAATGAGGTGAAAAAATACAAATACCCTTTATTGCTTTTCTCTTTTTTCACTTTCTACAGTTAAAGAAAAACAAAATTGTTTTGGTGTTAAGAGTTTTGCTTCATATTCCTAAAGAACTTCTTTCGTTTTAAGGCATTTCAATTTTGGTTACAAAATAGTCCAGGAAATATTTACTTATAAAAAAACTTAATTATAATTATCGTAACTACTACTTGTAAATTTAAATAAGATTAGTGGGGAGATATGCTTGGTAATATTATTCCAAACATATAATTTTTCTAAATCTCTAATTTTATAGTCATGATTTTATTTAATGAAATGTTTGTAAAAATAAATCAGGACAAGAAGTATTCAGAAATTTTCGCTCTTTTTTTTAAAAAAAAATTCTTACTGGTATGCAAATATCATGTTTATAATAAATATATATCATCAATGAGTTTTACTGTAACTTTCTTATAATAAATTCTAAAATGGTGTACACTTTTAAGTCGATGAATACAATGCAGTATTTTTAAAAAATTTCAGTTAAATATTATTTTGATATCCCCATAACTCATTATCTCGTGAAGAATTTCAGAGATTTTGATACTTCATTATAATTTTAATTGATGTAATTGTAACTTCATTGAAATTGGTGACAAATATTACAGACTAAAAAAATTAGGAAATGATACAAATAAAAAAATTACCTGATTTTGATGGATTATAAAGTCAGAAGTACTTTTTTAATGAAATTTGGTAGTTAAAGAAAAAATAGTAAAGTTATGCAAGCTGAAAGAAAAGCCGCTGCAAAGTAAAGCTACTATCAATATTAATGGAAACAAATTGCAAATATTCGCAATAATAACAATAATTTTTAGTGAATAAATATGATTGAAAATCGAATTCGTGCTCAGTACTTCTGTCAGCACCGCATGATTTTACGAGTATTATTTTGGTCCCAAGAATTTAAAGTTTCTTTTAAGTACACTTAACAAAAACTTGGTAATTACTTTATTGTTTATAAACGGTTAAATAAAGAATATTACCTGTTGCGTTGTTAAAACTAATGAACTCTTCCGTCAAAATTATGTATTATAAATAGACAATTAAACTAATTTTTAAAGAATACTAAAATCAATTTACTGATTACGATTTTGAAAAACATCGAGTTTCAGACTCGATATCATTGAAGATGTACATTAAAAAATTATTAATAGTTAAACTGCCATAAATTAATTTCCCTGATGTTTTGTGAAAAATTAAAAAATTTAGTTTCTAACCAAGCAGTTCATTTCGTTATCTGTTAAGGTTCATTCATTTTGGGTGAACTTTAATTTTTTTTCCTTTCGATGTTCCTAATGAGGAATAATGAGTTAGATTATTCTTCCTTATGAGGTAAACTAAGATCATACCGACAACTCTTGTTGACAACTTTTAACTTGATTTTTAAAACTTTTAATTTATTTAAAATATTTTCCGTATTTCCTCTAGATATATAATATGAAACTACATGTGATAAATATTTTACTATGCAATCTTCAGTAATGAAAAAAAATTGTCTTTGTTCAATGTTATTGCGATAAAAAAAACTAATAATTTTCACTGTTATAAATTATATTTAACTTTCATTTTTTTCATTATATCAAATCGAAAATTTAAGAATTGCGTTTTATTTTGCTAAATAATTTCTTAAAATAAATTCTGCTAGTTTATGAATGATACAAATTAATGCTAAAATATTGACTTATCTAGTAATTAACAAAATATGAGAATTATGCGAAAATTAAAAATGTTGCAATTCCGACTGTTGATATTTTATGTTTTAAAAGATCAAATTATAAATTAAAATTTTAAAAGAAAGTGTATTTCATTCATAAATGTGATCTACAGAAAAAAAATCCAGTTGCAGTGTCAAGTGATAAAAATTAAGTGAAACTCTGATAATACACAAAATCAACACACAACCACACAAAATGAACACACAACCACACAAAATGAACAC
>JAPMOQ010005640.1:357897-410317 GCA_026543055.1 Argiope trifasciata
GGCGATCATACAAAATTCAATTTTGATTAAAGGCGATCATACAAAATCCAATTTTGATTCTCCAACAACGAAAATAGTTTGGAGAAACGGGTCAACCGATTCGAATCTTGCGAAGTTTTCACAAGTTAATATATTCCTATGGCATAGATGTGGGCAATCTTTGCCGGTGGAAATGTCGGAAAAGACGTTTTCCTTGTTTCAGAAGCCCTTCGATAACGAGCCCAGGAAAATTTTCGAGGTCAGCTTTTTAATTATATGTTCCGTATACAGAGCAATGTAAATTATTTCGTCTATGGAGAGGGGACAGAGCAATGTTGCCAAACTGGTACTTGCCGCCTAAAATAAGTGTAACCGGTGTTTCAATCAGACCAAACTAAATTAAAGAGTGTTTTGACTCCTCTGTAAATTGCTTCGAAGAATTATCGTTATTATGCAACTGGAAATTTAATGCTGATGATTTTCACGTGTGTTGAGGTCTCGTGATGGCGAAATTTGTTTTTATTTCACGGTTGTATGGCTTGGAGTAAAACTTCAGTTTAATTCTCTGAGCCACTCTATAGGGTTTTTAATATTGTTTCGGTAATTTTTAATTTTCGTCATAGAGTGCCATCGAGTTCTATAGATTATTTGAATTATCCCATAATTTACAATGATAAATTCAATGTCTTTTAATTACAATACTGAATGAATGCATTACATCTTCTCTGCTGATAATTATTAAATTGCATTGTATCAAAATGAAAAACGACTGAATAATTTTAAGCAAATTACCAAATGTGAGTAAATATTTTATTCTATTTTTAGATAAAAATTCACTGAAATCAATATTTGTGTTTATGTTTCTGGAGAAAAAAATATTTTAAAGGAACAGAAAAACTGCTAATGGGAATTAGTTTCTAAACATAATTTTCATTTTTGTTTTTCACTTTCTTGTATGCGTTTTATACAGAAACTATAGTAATTTCCAAACATTTCGAACTAGAGATTTTGATAAATCTGTACGTTTCAGCACGAACAACACATTTTTTGGAAAATGTCCGTCCATCTGTCTATGACGAAGATAACTCAAAACGATTTGAACTAGAAAGGTAAAATTCGGTATATGTTCTTTACACCAAATTTGAAGAATTCTATCGCATTTTGTGTAAAATCTGTTCAGACGATATCCATCTGACCGGCTGTTTGAATATAAGTCAACACGATAATTACAATATGAAGAGAGCCAGACAAATAAAATTCGATATACAGATTTAACATCCATAGTGTAGAACGTAAGTCAGATTTCTAGCAAAATCCGACGACGGGTTGACTGTCTATATTTTCAGAAAAATGTAAACGCGATAGTTCAGAAATGCAGAGACTTATAATATTCTGTATGAGATTGTGTGACTACAAGCGCAGATCTGTGTCAAATTTTTGAATTAGCCTGTTCAAGAAAATGTGCTTAAAACACATATTCAATTTTTAGATGCTATTAACACATGAGAGATCAAATAACTCGCCAAGGATGGTACGATAGATATAGCAAAATACTAAATTCACGCCAAAAGTTAATATCTTGTGACTATTGCACACCATTGCCTGGTAAAACGTTCTCTGGCATGACATTTTATAAGAGTATGCTAGATAGTTTTGGGGCAGCATCTCCCGCTGGTTTAACTCTTAACTGGGGGACGTGCGGTCTGTGAGACCGCTAGCGATGGACTTTCGCCCCCCCCTTTCTATTTTTACCTCAGTTGAATAGATTGACCACCGTAGCTTCTTATTTTTGTGACCTTCAATACACATGCACTTCTTCAACTGGTTTCAGCAGATGCTTTTTAAAATAATTCAATTATTTCTTTAAGCGCGATCTCTAACACCGCAGCCCCCTGTTAGTGTCCCGTTGATAAACAAGACTTACAGATGGCGCTAAAACTTAAGCCTCAAAATATCATCCAATTTACTGATCCTGTTGTGAAGCAGTGCTCCAGGCACTTTTAAATGAAGCTGAAAGTGATTTGAGTGATATAATTGTACAGAAGATTTTTTCGATGAAAGTTCGTATTCAACCGATTCTGATATATATGTTCAAACATAATTAATTTTTCTAGTGGTAATGCATTCTAAAAAAATAATAAAATATATTAATATACCAAGATAAATAAGTTATAGGTTGATTTTTATTCTTGTTCTTAATCTGGATTTTTGAATGATCTTGAAAATGATGATCTTGAAAACCGTGTTATGAAAGTCACACAAGTCGATAAAAAAAAGGATCAATTTTATCCATTATAATTTTTTTATTTTTCATATAATTGTTGAATTTTCCATTATATTTGTTTCTATATACCTTTGCGCAATGGAAAAATAAATATGATTTAAAGCTAATATGTTTTTCCAAGAATACTGTGTGTTGTAATGTGTAATTTGAGTAGAAAATGTATGTTCCAACGCAATTACTTTTTTCAACGATAATACAGTTTGAAAAATTTCTAAAACATGTTTTGTATCAAGAAAAATATCTGCAGAATATACTGGCCGATTTTTATACTGATATATTGATTAGAAAATTTAATTTTAATGTAAAAAAATGTGGTCTCGTAGACCACACCTCCCCTGTTAATTCCCAAAATTTCACTTCCCCTGTTAAGGGTTAAATTGAGAAGATTTTTTTTCAAATGATTTGTAAAAATATGAAAACTCGTATAATTAAGCTAAATGTTGATACGATAGATGAAACAAAAATATAATACCATGATACGATGTTTCGGACTAGGCATTCTAAATATAAGTACAGTTTCAACTGTCTCTTATGTGAAATGAAACAAGGCCGAGCCCTTTTTGAATGCTTAAACGAGAGCCATGATTATGCGGCTCTAATTGCGAACAGTTCAAGATCATGCAACGGATGCTTCTTATCTGGTTTAATTTTTGTAATTTATTTTTGAATCACGATTGGTCTCTAAACGCGTGACACTAGGTTATAAATAGGACCTCCTTGTTGGAGATAAAAGGGGTTCTTATTACGATGATGAGATGCAATCTCTGGGATTTTTTTCTCCCTCGTTTATTTAAACTTTAATTGCGACCAGAAATCTTCTTTTTCAACTGAACAGACTTCGAAAAAAAAAAAAAAAAGGAATCGTCATTTCAAACCAAACAAACTTTCACTATCTTTAATGACGAGTAATGTTATTCTGTTTTGAAACGTGATGAATCGAATCTTTTGACTGCTCGTTACTTTTTTTAATCGTCTGGAGAGGGATTTTTAACTTTGGTTTTATTATGCGTTGTGTGATCTGTAATTTTGTTATATAATTGCCATTTATTAGTGATGGGTGTACTCATTTGAGGTTTACAATTTCTTTTTCATTGAAACCTTGCTTGATCGAAAATATTTAATTTCGATTAAAAATTCCAGTAACATCTATTCACTATTTTGAATGTAGTCTATTTAAATTTATATAATTTCCTCTGTGTAGGTACCAGAGTTGTCTTTATTTAATGACCTAAATGGATTGTAGTTCATGGGTAGGATACTGTAGTAAAATTTTACGGTTTCTGCTTCGGAACCGGAGGGTCTCGGGTTTGCTCCGATTCTACCGAAAACTCGTCGTGTAAGTGGATCTGGTGCCCATTAAATCCTTCAGATCCAAACGTTCTCCCGTTGATGTAGTGTTGAAGTTTGGAGAGAAAAGGGCAGCTCAGCTGTCTTTCTCGTAATCTGAGCACAGTTCAAAATTACTAGGTCTAACCCAAAATAGCCCTTGTGTTTCTTTATAAGAGGGACGTTAATATAACTAAATTATACTGTATCTCATGGGCGCTGCTCATGCAAGGACTTTAAAAATTTGCTATTCCACTTTTTTTTAAATGCCAACCCAAAAATAATTTTATTTCAAATACTTTGAAAGTAAAAATGTACTTAGTATTTGCAAACAGATGTCCATTGATTTTGCATTGTTTTAAAAACATATATATAAATTCAAAACATATTTATGAAGACCCAATCAATGTGAAAATTCTAATCTAGGAGTTATTCACATTATCATGAATAAATTAAATAATGTTTAATTTCATAATATTACAACATATTAGTTCTTTAATCATTCATTTTTGCATCTAAAATGTACAATTTTGCATCAAATAATTCTAAATTATAGATTTTTCCACGTAGTTCATTATACTAATTTAAATATACTATTAAATTCCTGAATTAAATGAATGCAGAGAAGAGAAAAGACTATACATCTGTGTGATGAAATCTTTAAAATTATTCCTGTATACGTTTGAAGGAACCTGGAGGTATCTTGCAAAATTATGTTTTGAAACATATATCTCATTGCAAAGTTACAAAACAGTTATCGGTGAATATGATAATTTTTGCATCGCAATTATTTTGCCAAGTATTTTTATTGGATCAGATGTGGACAAATGCCTATTTACGGGCTTAACAAAGACTAAATTGCTGTAGCTGAACTTGGTCAAATTTCGTAACATGGCCCTGAGAAGTGTTGATTTTTGATTTCGAGTATAATAGCACATAGTGGAGAGGATGGCAAAGTATCAAAAACTAAACTCTATGAAATTTGACTCATAGTTTTGATAGTTTAATTATTCCTGTTATTTAATTCTATTAAAATAATTTTTCGAAACATTGTCTTCTGGTACTGTTTACAATGTTTTTGAAAAATTCCTATGTTATCAATATTTTTACTTGTATGCAGTGGATCTAAAATTAAAAAAGAAAATGTTTTCTCACTAAGGAAAAGAAAAAAAAATAGTGTGCCTCACTTAATGCAGCGTTATTAGAAACACCTGATTTTCCAATATAGCCGTATATTTTCAAACACAAAGTATCCTGCTAATTAAAGCCAATCGCCGACAATTATCGATAGCCTCGGATATGGGTTCGAGGCACGTTTTCTTTAAAAATCTATTCTGGATTCAGCTTATGTTGGATTCCTTGGTATTAGATGGCATCTTACTTGATTTGCTGTTTAACTATATCCTCGTCATCCGATTACGATTCAAAATCTAAGTTCAAATAAAAAATAGCCTTTGTGTTTGTTCAACATTCTATCATTGTAACCAAACTAAATCAATATAAATTAATCATAATAAAAATTTATTAACAAAAATATATTTAATATAAAATGTTAATTGATTGAAAACATTGAATAAAAGATGTTAAAGGAATTTTCCACAATATAACTTCTTCCATTCGGTTTAATAGTACAGATTGTTTTTCAATATTCAACTGGTCTAATTAAAGGTATTTTATATTATTTTAAGCATTTACTTGGAAAATAATAATTAAATGCTGGAGCGGAAAGACTGCAACAGCTGTAAGTTAAGATTTTTAATGTTTTTTTACGATTAATTCCTAAATCATCATAATATTACAGCATAAATATTATAACCTCTCATTTATAATATTTATGCAATGAAATATTTTACTTGTACATTTAAAACGGGTCGATTACTTGTCTAAACACTTGTTATTTCAATCCCGTTATTTGATTTTGCATGACATGTAGTAAATACTGGTAGTTGATTTTTGACGTCACCACTCACTACCCCGCAGGTAGTTCACACCTAGTTTGTTGGAAAAGAAGTGAAGAATTTCCGCATCATTCCGAAGAACCGTGTTTGTCTGTGAAGTGACGTCATGGCTTAAATCAAAAACACTTTATGCACTTAAATGCACGCAATTTCCTCTTGCTGTGAATGGAAGCGCTGTAATTAACCGCTTCCCTTACACATTTTTTCGAAAAAAGTTGCAAAAAATTCGTTTCTTTTGTTAAAACTTTTATTATTAAATATAAGGAAATCAAATCAAACCAAACAAAATATGTATGTTTTAAGTTGAATTTTTAATTTTTTTTGTATAAAAGCATTTGATTTTAATATTAGCTTACTATTCCAAGATACCTCGGAGGATAGAAAAAAATTTTTAATATTCGTCTTTGTATGATAGTTTTTGAAACAAGGGGCAGCACAAAGTGACATTCTGTACACTGGATTTTTGTCTTTTTTATTTCTGGTTTTCCTCTGAAATCTCTTTTACGGGAGAACAGAGTACACTGTCTTGTAGTATTGATTTTTTTTTCAGTAGTAGGAATCACTATCTTTATAGTCACTATCTGAAAAATCACCGTTTTCACTATCTTGCATCATCGCCAGTATTTTACTTTCTTTCAAGGCAATTCTTCTTTATACATTATTAATCCACAAACAGACGTATACTGAGCCACAGGGAAAACATGTGATAAAGTCTCGTCAAAAGAACCGCGAAACCAACAAGACTTGGTAAGCTGCCTATCAAAACTGAATATTTCCTTTAATTTAATCCAAGCCCAGTAAAACCGTGAAAAAACAAATCGTACTGACAATTTTTGCTTCGCCCGAGGTTTCTCGGGATAATAATTTATTGCTAATATACGAATCCGGGATAACTCGGGATAATCAGGCAAGCGGTGGACAAAAGAAATTAACAATCAGAATTTCTAGTTTTAAAATTAAGATTTTGCTGTATGAAAATTTTCTATCGTGGATGTTAGAACTCGTTTCTTGGATTGATCAGGTTCAAGTATATTTAGAGTTATTGTTTTCTCAAAGAAGATTACAAATTTCACCACGTTTCAGAGCCTCTTACCGAAAAACACATTTTTGAATAATTTTTTTTCTGTATATATATCTGTGGAAAGGATAATTCTAAAACGGATTATATCGATGAAATTTAGTGTATCCACTTGTATCAAGTTTTAAACAAAATCCATTCTGATGCAATCTATCAATCCCTCTGTAAGAAAGTAAGTGAAAAAGTTAACTATAAAACATGCAAATCTAGATAAATAGAATATAATGATTTTATTCCGTTGTAGTATTTAAACTTATGGCTATTCTTATTCTGAATTGTGTGACGAAATCGCATAAAAATGGTAGTAACCGAACTTGCTAGAGACTGAAGCCTAGCTGGCAAAGAGGCTTTATTATGTTTTGGCCTTCTTAAATCCAAAAAGAATGTAATCATTATATTAGAGAAAGGCATACTCACTAATAATTACTTAATTTCCGTTGTTAAATTAGATGAAAATTCCGGAATTACGGATATATAATGAAAAACTCTGGGATAAGTACAAAAAAACTCGGATACATTCATAGGAAAACTTCAGAATGCACAAACAATTTTACGGATTGTTGAAGGTATTTTAGCATGGCAAAAAAAAAGAATTAAGTTCCAGCCTGAGTTTAAAACTATTGGAGTTGCCCCTCTTAATAAAATAAAAATAAGGGTGTTTGTTACGTTAAAATGAGTAATGATGACTTAAGAAAAGCAAAAGTTCTTGCTATATAATGAAGCAAAATTGTAAATGTTTAGCAAATAGTGTTAATTCCTTTAATCAACAAAATTTTGTTGTTGATTAAAAAAAAAATTTATATCCCATATAGTTAATAATAAAAATTTGTCAAAAATTTGAATGTTTAAAAATATTTGTTTTAACTAATTAAAATACTCCGGAAATAGCTATTCTTCAATATTTTGATATGTAATATATCGGTAAGAAGTGCTGCTGATGAATGGGTAACTGACATTGAAGAATATGGACAGGCAGCCTAATTAATAGTTCTGATTTTGATAAAAATGCTACTGGGTAATAAGGTTAAAACTTTCTGACTCCTGACTTGGAAAGACTTTTAACTAAGGAAAGAGTGATTCAGTTAAACCATAAGTGATGAAAGAATATATCAAATATATATTAAGGCAAATAAACATTCAAAACATATTTACAGGTACAACATTTCTAGCATATAAAGTGGATTCACGTCCTACTAAGCCTATAGTAATAGCAACATCCATATGCACTGTCTAAAGAAAGACAACTAGGAAAGACGAATAAGTGGTTTTGTAACATTCAGTAGATTTATATAACACTTTCAGTTATTGTATAAAACACAGTCATACGGTTCTATTTAAATATCTGAGAGTATAAATGCCAAGTAAAACGACTTTCAAATCAATGAGACGAAATTCTGGGAAAACATTGCTTTTAATATTAAAATAAAAAGTACGAAAGAAGTGAATTTAGAAATGAATTTCAGATAATTGCAAAAGACTGAATTTCAGAAATTCCTAGCAGAACCTAAAAATTAAAATTTGGAAGTTGCAAGTATTTATTCATATCTAACAATTTGTGTAATACAGGGTAATTCAATGACTCTACCTTGTAAACAACGGCAGGGGAAAAAAAGGTTTAAACATAATACGGAATGTTTGTTTGTGTAAGTGATAGTTTCCGCCTGTGATTTCTCTTTGTTTACGCGGACACTATCCATTTCGATGTTGTGTGAAGTATTGTTTTGATTACCTGCATTTATTTCGTTTACTTTTGCTTGGAAAAGAGGCAACAAAGTGGAAGATCAATGAAATGAAGATTAAAAAAATAATTTCAGAAGATTTAGATAGCGACCTGTAGGAGTATGTATATCCGAACGCGTGTTACTGATTGTGAAGTCGCTTTACAAATCCTGCCGTGAAATCGGTGGACTATATTGTGGTATTTATGGTATTATGGACTATATTGTGGTATTATGGACTATATTGTGGTAGTATTTTTGGACTATATTGTGGTTTAAGTTACGATATGAGAACACTTTTTAGTTTGAACTCAGTTTGATTTTATATGTCAACACATTTTAAAATTAATATTTTGTTGCGAATTTATTTTATATTAAGTTTCTGATGTGCTATTTCTTTGTGAAAATGCTTAAATTTTTATTTATAATGGCTGTACTCATTGCTTTTTTACTAGACGCCTGATGTTTATAAATACTATAATAATTAAAATTAATTTAACTTGTATCTATTTAATGTTATCTTTAGTAGACCGTAAGTATTATCATATTGCTTCACAATACCAAAATTTGTATTGTTAAGTTTTGTAATAATGGTTTAATTGATTTATCTGCGATTGTCTCAGATCAGAAGTCTTAAGACAGTTGCCTAGTTCGGAAATTCGCTTCTACGCATAACTATTCCTTGTCTGACCAAAACATGCAACATAAGCTATTGTAGAAAAAAATTAAACTTCTGTTTTATGTTACAACTTTGTCTTTCCTTTATTGTTTATGTACAAGTTATGCTAGCTTGTAATTGATGCAATTGTTTTCATTAATCCAGTAGAAGGAAAGATAATAGTGGAATAATATTTTTCATAAATGGCAGAATCGAAGATAGATAGAAGATACATAGAGTAATTGTTAAAGCAATATAATTATACAGTTAAAACCATTCATTATGTATGATAAATTTCACTTCCTTCCTGTATAAAGGCGAGCTGTTCTGTTAATAAATTTTTCATGACCAACAACAATAACAAGCTATACTCGTCATGTATGTGGCATGTTTAAAATTGTACAACATTTGTATTATACTGGTCAAAGTTAATTGCGTTATTCCAAACATTTCATATTCTTTAATGGATTACCAAAACTAGTTAGTGCTTCATTGCAAAATTTTTCTGAATTAAATCAAAGCAAAAAAAAAAACTTTGAAGCAGTTGCATGTCCAGGGCAGGAATTTCAAACGCTGTCCCGTGATTGGATATCTGGAAATTACATTCACTTTTTGCGTCTTTTCTCGTTGCGTAATGTCACCTACCTGAAAAAACAAATCCTTTTTTAAAAGAACTCTTACTCAGCTTCTAAATTAAGAATATATGCCAATCATTTTCTTCGAAGTAATGAAAAAACACGCAGTGAAAAACAATTGCATGAATAAGTTGAAGAGCAAATATGTGCTTAGAGGATTATTTAATTGATTGAAGGATGGACAAAGTATTCATATTCATTCCCAAGAAATATGTGCAGAATTTGTAGAAGCGTACTTTCTTTTCTAGTTCACGCATGTTTAATTTTCTACTTGTTCATCTGGAACAGGTGGACTAATAAGTTTGTGCAAAGTTTTATAGCGAGAAAGATAGAAAACTTTCGACCACTGAATCAACTCGACTTACAGGATGTGGTTTCATAGAAAACAAAAGCTTAAAACCAATATAAACAAACTATACCCCCCCCTTCACTTTGAAAGATTGATTTATTAGTATACTTTAAGGAAATCACGAATATAAAATGTTTTTCAGACTAAATATGTGAATTTAGTTTATAAAATTGTTGATTTACAATAACTACATCATAAATATTTAAAAAATTAGTGTGAAAATTATTTTCTAACTCAACACCTTAATTTAAAACTACTCGAATGAATACCTCAGTTTTTTAGTCCTTTTTTATGATGAGGACGGTATACAAAACAGAATCCTCTGCCGCCTATGTTCATCACATCGTACCAATGCTAGTTCATATACATTTGTGATCCTAGAATCCTTAAAAAGTGATTGGCTTAGGTTTTAATACGTTTCATTTTGTAGCAACGTGCTTTTTGAGACTGATTTTGTAATTTTTGAAATTTGAAGACAGTCTCTTCAAACTTCTACACCACTCTGGTGACAGGACATTTAATTCCCGAGGAGCGATCTATAACATATATCGAATCCATATGCATGGCATTTACATAATGGCGTTTACGTCCCGGACATGCTGCGAGATTTTAGTGCTTGATTCCGTTTTAGCCAAGAGTCACCCTGCAAAGCGGTTATATCAATCGAAAAGCGTAGGTGCCACTTGTGGGATCGAGGGCAACTCCAACATCAGACAATTTCAGTGGCATACTAAATTGTATATGTAAATAGCATTACACCCAGTCATCATGCCAAGCAGTCAGGTTCACACCTCTATAAGACTACACATTCGTGAAAATATCACAAGACCACTCCAGTCAAGAAGAGGTTGATTGTAATTTCTAATATGTATTAAGGATTAACTAATATGAATTTAAACCTACAATTTTAATGATAGAATACTATATTTGTTTATAACGCTTAAGTGGGAATTCAAATAAATCCATGTATAAGCCACATCTGTTTCAAATGATTTAATCAGTACTTGATGCAGTGTAAAAAATATGTGAGAACAGGTGAAGTTTAATTTATCAAAGAATATTAAAATCATACATTCTATGAAAATACTGTTTACAGAATGCCTTCACAGAAAGATAATATGCAACTAGCTGGGTGGTATAGGTGTGGAAATATAGTTTGACATTAAAATTGGAAAAATGAAAGATTATTAAGATATTTAGTCTAAAATAATGAAATGTTTATACAAAATTGAAGATTTTACCTTTCATAGGAATTAAATTAGAACAAAAATGTATCTGGTTTGACAACGTTATTAAACATTACGTTTAGGCAGAGATTCAAAACAAGATCTTTTTGTCTGTTAGGGGAAACATTGACCTCACATGACTCATAAATCCCAAAAAATTAAGGTTCCGGAATAACAAGGATTCAAACATGGAAATTCAGATTAAAAGAGATTAAATCTTCTGACCAGATTTATTTTGTTCCAGTTTTATTTATATTTGTTAATGTATTGTAATCTTTAGTCTTGCATGATTTATATTTTTCTATTTTGGATAGTTTCGTTTGAGTTTTTGGTATAGCAGCATTTGCACGCCCTAAATAAAATATTTTTCCTAAAAAAATTTTCTAACAATTTTAGTAATCTTAATTGATTACTTTTATAAATTTTGTTTTAACCTTAAATTATGTTTTGATATTCTGAAAGTATTTAGTTTATTTCAAAAGAAACAGAAACTGCTCACTGTTACAAAAACTTCTCTTTTATTCCTTAAAAAATTTACTTCTATGTATATCGCCGCAATCGATTTCATCAATGATATAAAAATGCATAAAAGGTAAAGAACGAAAGCAAAATCTAAATTTATCGTATCGGCTGACGATGTTTTCACACGATCAAATAAATGTAAGCATGAAACTCTAAGAGTGTGCAGTGTTTGCAGGATGGAAATTTTGTATTTATTTCCATTCTAATCAGTTTTAGAATTTCAATCCTGATTAACTGAACATACACCCAAATAACAAAAAGAAAATTCATAAGATAAGGAAAATGTTGAAGCACCAATCAAAATCGTACAAAACAAAAATATTACCGTCAAAACAGTTTCCGCTTATTATTCTTGATTATTAAAATTTATTTGTAAGTTGATATTTAAATAATTATTTATAATAATTAATATTTTGACGGTAATAATTATTTATAATAATTAATAATTTTTTTACATTTGAAAATAAACTTGTCATTTTTGCAAAGTTTTTATAGATTAAACATGCTTTGTTATAAGCAGTGATGCCTTGCCGGCTTAGATATATCAAACGTTAAGGTATGTAAGTCGATAAGACAACAGAGCCGTATACATTATTCTTACAAGGGAAAACACTGTTGACAAAACTACTCTACTCCTGATCTTAAAGTTTTAAATTTATTATTCGTCCGTATGTGTTCAAACTGTACTTTCATTGTACTTTGAGAGAGAGTTGTACTTCATTGTATTTATTTAAGATTTGCTTGGCCCATGACAATCAACAATTAATGTATTCGTATCTTAGGATCACGGATGGTTCTCAGGTTTGTCAATGCTTTAAAGATTTCTTCAGTGATACGTCTAATTTTCTAATCACAGCAAAAAAAGTTCTTGTAAATAATCTTGAGGTACCTAAAAGTGATGTAAAATATCTTACTGGGTTAAAAATATGAGTTTGGATGAAAATTCTCCTTTTTATTTCTTTAAAGTTAAAAAAATAGGTGCATTTGTTTCCAATGATTTCTTTAATCTGTCTCTGTCCATTAGAAATTAAGTTATAACAAACTATTGACATGCAAGTGATGCTTATTTATAAGCATTTCAAAATTTTAAATTTTCTGAAGAACGTTTTTTTTTATATAATTCTTCTGCACGATCATCGTCATACCTCAAAAACTAATTAGAATATCTTAAGAAAATTTATAATCGGTACTCTTTCTGTCATTCAGAATGTAATGAACTGTGGATATGATGTTGAATACAATAGAAGTGTATGTTTTAATGTAAATAATGCTGAAATAGCTCCAAACTTTCATAGATAATTCATATATTGCACACCAAAAATTAATTTCTGAATATAATTCTTGGATAATAGTTGATTACTTTAAAAATGCTGTATATGTAATGCTCCAAAGAAAAATGAAAAACTATCTTTTTTTTTTTCTAGAACAATCCTAGTTTTTGTAAATAAATGCTAAAATTTAACAAATTATGATTTTTTTTCAAAAGTTAGATAGATATTTGAATGATTTCATTTTTATTCATCATTTTATTCTTCTGTTAATAAAAAAAATCATATAAACATTATTTTTCTTCATTTTTTGAAAATTTCACTCCGAACCTAGTCGAATACTTAAATTTTGCAAGTGGCATGACTGATTGATGCACGGAATTATAAATTTTGCATTATTAATATATATATCTAAACAAAAGAAATTGTTAATCAAAAATATTTTTATAGACTCTTCATTATCTCTGATACCTTTTAAGTTCTTATATTAATTTTGAAAAACAATAAATGTCACCAGAATTATGCGGCGTCGAATTAGAAGGTTGAATAAATTCGGTTAAGAGGCTAAAAACGAGACGAGGTGTGTGTGTATCGGAAATGATATGGAAAACAGGAAGCGATCAAATGGTATTGAGAAATATTTTCAATGACAAATCGACATATAATCGGAAATAAAATTGTATTGTAAACATCCTTGTCGAGTACTGCCAAACAAGGACTACTAGGAGCAGTCCAATCTCTGCTGTGCCGATGCCTTGAACCCAAGGACCTTAAGGTCATTTTCATTAGCACTATCTTCTTAAATGTCTTCACTTTGCAACTCTTCTGTAATTATGATTTTCTCACTGTTTATTTCTACAAAGTGGGATAATTTTTTCGTTTTATTTTTTTTCCCCGCTGAAATCTTTTTTAGCCTTGAAAACGGCCCCTGTTCAGAACCTTTGGGGTCTTTCACTTATAAACAATCACAAGTTTTTGTTCATTAAACCTATTATTTTCCTATGTATATGCGTATGATTTGATAGATAGCTTTGTGCTACATACAATATAATTCAAGGTCACCCTATTGCATAAAGAGTTATGAAAATTCTCGAGGGTTTTCTGTCAGCGACCTATTTTTAAATTGGAAGCTTATTATTTAATTTCGAAGAGGACGGAGCTTCGTCTTTAAGTCAAATCTTCAGCATCGGTGCTTTTGTCGTTGTTTATGGAAATTTTATCATATGTCATGATCAATTCTTTCAAAACTTCCGTATTTCAAGATAATGAAAGCCACGGCTTCAGTGTTTGTGTACACCATCAGTTAAGCAATGGTTATTTTGGCAGTCTGTTTGTTTTTTTATCAGCAAGTTACCAAATATATCTACAGTTAACTCATTGTGGTCGTATTAAATTTGAATGTAAGTGTTGTGTTGATCGGAATTAATTTCCGCTAAGCCAGCAGTAATACATAGTATGCTTGATTATCGAGGAAATATACAGTTTACTCATGCTTTTGTAAATTTGATAATTTAATAATGTAAACACAATACGTTTTAATGCAATGTTTTATTGTAAAAATTATAGTTTGTAATTCGCCATCGTGTGATATCTTTCAAAACAATCCCCAATGTGAAATCCTTGTTTTCAATGGCCAGTGTCGCCAAAAAAGTTTCATGGCGTCTTCCCCCTTGTTTTTTTTCACTGCAAGTCAGAGACGGTTCTACAAATATTAGGGTTTACGTTGTTTCGATATACTTAGCTGTTTCTGTTCTTTCACAGAAAAGTGTAAACTGTTGCATCCTAAATTAAGATTAAAATACGACGAATACATTATATATATATATAATATAAGAATATAATAATAAGTATAGAATATTTCTTTGTTGTGGTAGCTGAAAGCAGACCGGAACAGTAAAATTGCTTTGGGGGCTGAGAGCAGATATACGACCGCAAAGAGTTAATTATTTTCATAGATTTTTCAAAAATCATTATTTGTGTGAATTTATATTAAACACTATTAAAAATCTTTATTTGATAGTGTCCCTGTTCTTGAATTCTCCAGAATATCTATCGAAATTTTTATTCATTTCCTTTTCTTTGAATTTCGAATTGTTTAAATCATGTTGCTATGGCCCTTGATTACTCTTAGAAGGGATCGCTGAAACCTTTTTCATCAGATAAATTATCAAATAAAATTAATGTTTGGATTATAAATTAATAATTAATATTATCATTTTATATTATTTTATAATTATTTTTATAATTATATTTTTATAAACTAATAATAATTTTATAACAAAGAATAATTGATTAAAATGTAAAATTAATAAATAAAAATAATGCTTTCATCTTTAGGATTGCTAGTCGTTGCTTTCCTTTAGAAAAAAACGATAATAAATGTTGCAGAAATATTCTAATATTTTTATTTCCATTTCATCAATCAACAGCTGTTGAATTTGGATGTTTTATGAGAAAGGAAAGAAATAAATTTTAGAATTCCGCCATATATTAAGAAGGGAAGTAGAATGTTTTAAAAGAAGTTATAAATATAAGGAAGAAGTCATGTTTTACAAATACTTTTTATATTTTTTCTACTCACCACAGATTATTTCCACATCTTATTGGAAGAACATTATTTTATGTTTTAAAAAACTGTTGAGAATTTATCAAATTTATTTTGATGTTGATAAAACCCTATACAAGAAAATTTTGATAAAAAAAATCTTTTAAAGAAAATTTAAGATTCTTGAAAATACAATTTTTATGTATGAAAGAGTGTAAATGTATGAAAATAACACTTTACGAATGATAGGTGCAATAATGGCATTTTTTTTTCTTTTTGTGTGTGCTGCAATAAATTACATTAAAGGGTTAGAGCCTCATTACCTACGCATAGCTTACCTGAAAGAATTCTAATCACCCAGTAAATGTTTTTCCCACCCTTTTCTATCGCTGTCGGTGATGACTATTTATTTCTAATGTTGAAAGGCACGAATTTTTAACGCCCTCATGGTCAATTGAAAAGGGACGGGGAAGGATGTTTTTTCGAAAATCTCCAGGGTAGACTTTCGCTATCTGTATTCTTTGCTTTTTTTGTATTTTCCTATTTTCTTAAGACAAAACAAGTAAAAAGCTTTTATTTTTGACTTAAGTTAAAACTAATATATTACAACGAATCCAGGAAAAAAACCCTAAACAAATTTATATCTTTAAAATATTCAAAGAAACTAAAAATAACAATATTTTGATAGGATTTTAGCTAAAAGATATAACAGTCGTTCCTTTTAGTATTCATTTTTGAGAATAGTTTCGACATTCGAATACTATTTATTCTTCGTTTTTGTTCTGCATCCTTTTTACTGAGTAGGGAATCTGGTTAACTTCTATTACTTATCATTACTATTTATGCAAAAATTACTTTTCCAGTAATGTAGATTTATGGACCTCATTCACGTCTGAATGTATACAGTTCAAACGTTCCGTTTTATGAAATACATTAATATAAAATATCTGAAAGCTCAGGCGACAGAAAGACTGGTGCTTGGAGATGGGAAATTCCGTGAGACGTTTTGGCATCGATTTCTCCATTTCCTGACTTTGGCTGTACCTTCATTTAAACAAGTTAAATTCCCACATCGTTATTCTGGGAGTGCTTACTGTGACAGTCTAGTGGAATCCCAAATTGATTTCCAGGAAATGTTAAGAGTGAGTTGGCCTTTTTGGAATTATTTGTAGTTGAGATGTAGTTATTTTGGAAGACTTAAACTCAATACTACAAGAATTTTTAAAAAACAATTTCACATCATCAAAAATTTTTAATTTATAACAATCTATTTATGCAGGGAAAATAATAACATTAAAAAAAATCGAACGTCAGGTTTCAATTTTAAACCTTATATGTTAAGAAAAATTTTTGTAAAAAATAATTTTAAGTGTTTACATAATATTTTAATAAATTTAAATTTAGCTTTTTTGATTCAAAATGAAGTATATATTGCTAATTATACAAAGAAAATGAACAAATAGTAAAAAAGAATGCAAGTGCAGGTCTTTATTGACTTATTGCAGAATGTCATTTCGATTGATTGGTCATAATTCGAATTTATATTTTTCGGCATTATTTTTATTTCAGGTTATATTGATATACAGGATTAACATTATATTCACAAATTCTTTTTTGAATATTATTTTTATATTTTATTAAAAATTGGAATTAGAAAAATCAATCTATGTACCTATAATTTGTGTACAATATATGAAAAATAGAATTTTTTTTATTTGAAAGAATCAAATATAAACCATAAAAATAAAAATACTCTGAAACTGCTTTTCATTTTGATTTTAGAAATTTTTTTCCTATTATATTCAAAGATAGGGTTTAAGTAGAAGATACCAATAGTTTTATACAGTAAAATGAACTAAAAGACAGTAATTGTTATTGACAATTACACTGATTTTTTATTTGTAATGTTTTAATTTAAATAATATTAGCAATTTCTGTATAATTTTTTTTTCTTGTAAAAAATATTATCGCTTTTCTTCTATCAATTCACTCAGCAAATTTATCGAAATATAGTGATTTATTTACAAAAATCAAATGATTTTTTTGAAGAATTTATAAATTTATTTTTTATTCAACATAATTTTAGAAAATTTCGATTGCCAGTATCTGAGTATCAAGAACGGGATTTAATTATTGCTCTTTTCATTAAACTCTATTTTTATAATTTCATTATCTCAGTTGCTCCTATTAACTCTTTAATACTAAATGTGTTTTAAAAATTTATTCAATATAAAACGAAATTTAACAGCTTTTAATCGCTTTTATTTGAAAAGCTATATAAGATGGAATAGTTCAGTCTTTATTTTTGTATCCCTGGATCCAAGAGGATTTAAGAGGATAAAATTAATCTATTTAAAAATAATCTTTAAAAAAACTGAAATCAGTTGGAAGAACTCAGTGGTAAATTTGTCTATTTAAAATATATTGAACTGTAATTCGCCTAATTTTACAAGGAAAATTGCATTTTTAACATAAAAAATTAAAGATCTTAAAAGGAATAGCCTAAGTGCAGATTTTGAGATTTTAAGCAGTGCAAGGTCAAAAGGAAAGATGATACAAAAAAGGGATTTAATATGTGCACTTATCCCAGAGATGAAAGCGTTTGGTGATTAAGTCAAGCGGCTTTCCTGCTTTCAACAGTAATGATAATTTATTACAATAGCGTCGTTACTTTGAGGGTCAAAAGGGCTCTTCGCTTTAGATAGAGTGCTGGGCAGCTGTTCTTTGAGATATGACAGAAAAGGAAAACGAAATAAATTTTCTTCTCTTAATTTATTTGTTATACTATTACTAATATTTTTTTATGGTTTGAACCGAAACAATATTAAGAAAAATTAATACCTTCATAGGTCAAAAAAGAATTTTTTTTATTTTAGCTCTTTTTATTAAATAATTACTTAAAAAATTATCATAAAATGATTGTGAGTTCAATTCTTCACTTTCACTTGAAAAATACTGAAATCCTTGCATTTTAAAGATTGAATGACTGCCTGTGGACTTCAATTCTCATTACAAACTGCTAAGAATTCTATTTAAAGTATTAAAAAGTAATTAAATTTAAATATTTAATTAATATTTCTTTTTAAAACTGTATTAGCATGGAGTGTCATTCACTACAAGTTTAAAAAATGTATTTGAACTCTAGTGAAAGTATTTTATTAACAATTGAATATTTTAATAAGATACATACATACATACATAAATATAGAGAGAGTATGAACTAATAGTAGGAATTGGAAAAACTGATGAATTTTTCGAGTTAAAATAGACAAAAACAAATATTTAGAGAATGTGCATATTTCAAACATAATTATTCGAGGAAATAGAATGTTTCCAAAAAAAATAATTTTTTGAAATGGTAATAGAATTTATATATATAATATAGATGAACTTTATTTACGAATCTTTGAAATTCTCATATATTCGTTTTTCTTACAATTTATAAGTAATATTATGCTACTTTTAATTTTATTCATTTAACCATTAGAGGTACAGAACATGAAACTATGGAATTTCAAGTGGAAATTCATTAAATTAAATCAAATGTACAATAAGTAAATGGAAATGACAATTTGTTAATTTTTTCGTACAGTTGTGTACAATGTGTTTTTTTAGGGGGGGGGGTTCTTATTTGAAGCCACTGAGGCAACTCTCAACGACATACACGACTGAGAAAAAATGAAACGCTAGTAAATTAAAAACCACTATGTCTCGATGGGTTGATATGTTATGTTTATGTAAATATACATTCATTTAACATCGCATCTTTATTGTACATACATTAGCATTCTGACTTTTTAACAATTAACTTTCTGAAAAGGATTTTAATCTTAAATATATAGGATATTTTCTTCGAAATCTTTCGTATGCGTAAGGGACATATATATAATATATATATATGTTGCATGATGCAAGGTCAAAATCGTAAAAGTGCATTGAATTGAAGCTCAGTAATAATGAATTTACTTTTTTCAAATCCGCAAAAATATATATGTATCTATATATAATATTTTGATAGTATTTTTATGTTATAGTATATGCATTAAAAGAAAATTATTTAAAAAAGTACAAACGAAACAAAGCGTCAGTTGACTTTAAATTTGCAGTGTTCTCTTTTATACTTACTTTAATTTAAAATCTGGACTACTTTCTTCAATACAGATTGTCTTCCAAGTAATTGATAAACATCGTTGCTAGAATCGAAGTGTCAAACGCAGCTGACCTAAGTGGCTGAAGTCGAAATTGGTGTCATGTCTGATTAGAAATTCACTTCCTGAATAAAGAGTAATTTTTAAGAAAATCGTTTGGTTTCTTTTCTAATGAATTATGGTCTTTAAAAGAATTTATTCCTTTTTGAATATTTCCTATATAGATTAGTAAAAATTTTGATTTTAAATTTTTAGTTTCAAATTTGCATTCAATTCGCTATACATAAAATCTTCTTTTACAACAGCATATGTTATTAAAAGTACAAAAATAGAATACAATTATGATTTTTTTAAATGTTACTCAGAATTTTATCGAAACTTTGATATTGAACAAATTTCCATTAGTCACTTTAACTTTCAACCTGTCTTGTACGTCTGTAACCAACCTATGTAACCATGTCTTGTTCGTTCTTACCATTTTGATGATTTTTTCCCATGATAACTACAATAATAAATCCAAATGAAAATGTAGAAATTTCCTGTTGGAAAAATTTATTTTGTAATGCTGTAAAAGTAAAACATTGGGAGTAGGGTGGACAAGTCAAAGAATATGGTACTATTTATTCTGAGAGCTATGTGTTTCTATTTAGTTTTGTGAATTTATGGAGATTTAAAATTCTAATTCATTCCATAAACTTGTATGTGGCTATTAAAAAAATTATTTTAATTGAACAATTACTTGCTACCGATTTTGTAATAAAAAAGTTCAACGAACTATTATCTTCTAAACTTCTGCCAACCAATATAAGTGGGATGATAATACTTTAATTTATATAACCAGCTACCAACGAATGTCCTTGGCTGTCTCCAGTACTTTCTGTCCTATGTCCTTCCAATTATTAATTTCGGTATTAAAAACAAATTTTAAGTGGGAGGAAGCTGTCCTTTTTTCCCATCACCCAATCGATGACGTGAGTCAGACAGCGAAGGTTTTTCCCCCAGGTCGCCCCGCTGTCCACTATCGTCTAACTTATCTGCCAATCAGAATTGTTATCGGACTGCCCAGTAATTGGTCACTCATGGCGAGTCTAGACGATCTCGAAATAGTATTCGGTAAGAATGGAGGATCCGAACAATGTTGACACTCCTGCCTCAGTGCTCTGGATACGATGTGTTTGCTGTTTATATCTTGAATAACTTCTCATTTTTATTCAATCCAGTTTTTTGGTATATGTTATTGTGGGATAATAGCCAGGTTTGTTCGAATCAGCATTGTTTTTAATTTGGGATGTTTATAATAGCCAAGAGCAGATGTTCTGATTCGGAAGGTAACATTTTGTTTTGTTTGTTGATATTTCTATTAAAGGTTTGATAAGAGACGTTTTTAATTTAGAATTTTAGTAAAAATTGAATTGGAGCCCCCTCTCCTGAAAAATTAAAGTCTGTTTTTAAATTTTCTGTTGATATAATGTGAAAATTATAAGAACAATTTGAATTCATTTTAGAAAATTAGAAGTTAAAATTGTTTTTAAAATGTATAAATTGCTTGTGCATCTTAATTGTTTGTGTTTGAGTCTCCTATATATTTTGTCTTCAGTAATTGATGAATTTTTTTTTAAGATTTATGTATTTTTTTAAAAAAAACTGAATCTAGAATTTTATGTGTATTGTTTTCAATCATAAAAGCAATGTATCTCTTAATAATGTTTTTAAAAATTCTGAACCATGTTAAATGTCAATTGTTTTTTTGTTTTTTTTCATTTCGTAGCTTTAATTCGAAATTTTTCTGAGCAATCGTGGTATTTCAAATATTATATACTTTATTTTTTTAGTTATTTATGGAAAAATTGTTAAAAATTATTTATTTTTTTACTGATTACTAGAATTTATTTTAGATTATTTGTTATAACTATCACTTATTAAGAGTAAATTTTTACTGAATTTTTTTTTCGCTTAAAAAGGTATTGCTGTTGATATATTCAATTTTCATTTTTTTTTTAAGTAGGGTATATTACTTTGAAAAATATTTTTATTTTTTCAAAAGTATGAATTAAAAAAATTTTTAGTTTGAGCAGGTTTCTTTATAAAACAATTAGAATTTTGTTCCCATATATATTTTTAGAAGTTATAAAGGCTTATATTGGCTTTACAAACATTTTAATGCTATTTTACATTTTTAGAAGCTATATCCTCAAATTCTAATCTTTTGATTTTCTTTAGACTCTTAAAAAAAAAATCATAAATTAAAATATAATGCTAATTTTTTCTATTCAAATTTGGTATAATGTTTTTATTATGTTCAGTTTTTGATTAAGTAACCTATTCATTTACAAATATTTATGTTTTAGTGCTTTCACAATGTAGAAAAGAAGTGAAAATTTCGTTTTATTTAACAGTCAAATCCCAATATTTAAAAAATGGATAGAATTATAATATTTTTGTTTGTTCAGAAACTAACTAGATAGTAATATTTCGTAGCTATCTTTAAAATATTAAGCAAATCATTTAATAAACCTTTAAACTAAAAGATTTTTTTTGCTTTATCTTTTTGGCCAAAAAAGCCCCTTTTCCTAATTTAAAAAAAAACTTATATCATTGAAATTATTATTAGTTTATAAACATTTTTCAATCCTTTTTTTAATGGAAATATTCAAAATTAATTATCGAGCGTTGATTTTATAGTGCCCTTTTTTCAGATTCCTATTAATAACATGTTACTGCTATTATTTTTTGACTATAACTAGAAAAGAAAAACTTATTTAAAAAATCATGAAAACATTACGTTCCATTCAATTAAGTGCTAAAGGACTAGGTAGAGCTAAATAGGTAATAGGTTTATATTGCATTTTTAAAATACTTTTCTAAACATACTTCTTCGAATGCGAATATTAAAAAATTTTATTTCTAAAATTAATGTTTTTCATTGATGATTGTAATCTTTTGTGTTTGTTTCCTATTCTTAAATGTATGCATTTACATTATTTTGTTGATACAATGCATTCTATAACAATTAAGTGTTTACATCTTATTACACGGCGGGTATTAATTCAAATTTACTTAAGAAAATAAGATTAATGCTGTCATTAAATTTTAAAAAATAGAAATTTGAATTTCTGCAATTTAAGCAAAAAAATTTTTTTTTTTTCAAATTTTGAGACAATGGAAGAAATTTGTTTTTTCTTCAAGTACATTCAAGTTAATGTTTGTTTTTTATTGACTTTCTTATTCGTAGAGATATATTACGTAACTAAAACTAAATTAAAGTTAAGCAAATAAATGAGATATATTGCTTAAATGAAAGCATTCTTATATTCTCTGGTTGGTTTTAAAAAATTAAGTTTAACTCTATATAAATTTTTTAATAATTATTGGAATTGCATTGCAAAATAATTTTGCAAGTCATTATGGGGATAAGCATTATAATTAATGCTTTTATTTTTAGAATGATTTTCTTATTTTCCCGTACACAAAGGGAACAAATTTTTTGAAGAATTTTTAGGACGATTCTCTGTTTCAGACGTCCTTAAATTCAAAAACATATTTTTGGAATTATATCTCTTTTCATATATAAATAAAGATAATGTTGAAAGAAAAATAATAACTCATGTTTTTCGATACCTTAGAAATGGCACGGCTGTAGATACGAATAATTTTCAAAATTTATCAAAAATTGCTTTATTTTATGATTCAATGCTCTTATAACTTCGTACATTTTCCTCTGCTTTTTTTTTTGAGATGCAACATTGTAATTATAATCATCTGTAATATACATTCTCAGATAAATAAATATAACAGTAAATAAATATAAAGATTGATTTATCGAATATAATTTGACTGAAATAGCAAATGCTTTTGGAAGAGGAAAAATCCAAAACTTGTGAATCTTGCATTTCTTTCACCATTTTAATACTGAGCTGTAATAAGGTTGTTTTTAGTTCTTCTTGTTACTAATGTCGCATTTATATTATGTATTTTTACCAAACAACGCAACTTAAAATATAATTTCTAGTTTGGAACATGGTTAATAGAGTAATTTGCAATTACTTAGGCTCGCTTTTAAGTTACACTTTCGCTCAAATTATTATTTTAAAGTGGTTTATTACTATTCTCTCAAAACGTCGCGGCTCTTTCTAACTATTTTTCTCATTTTTTTTGTGGGGGAGGAATGGTAAATTTATTTACGTATGAGCTGGTTAAAACTAGTCTAAACAAGTTTAATCCTGTTCAGATATATAAAGAGCATGTGCGTAATTAGAGACTTTGAAAAATCCTCATCACCGGAAAGGATTGGGAAAAAAAGGGGGAAGGCTGAACCCTCTTGTTATAAAATGTCCGTTAAGGTTTAGGATTCCGATATTATTACAATCGGTTTATTTTTTTGATATCGTTTCATGTGACTTTTTCCCCGAACGAAGATTTTGCTTTAAAGGTTAACAATTCTCAAGTTCCGAAAAAGTGCAATGACGAATGTATAAAAAAGAAGAGGTGGAAGAGACCAATAATCATGAAATCATATTTTGTTCCTGTGCTCTGTCATTTGTCGTATAACTCACATGAGCTCACATATTTTTCTGTGAATTACCGAATTCCTGTAATTACCCATTTTAGAAAAGATAATGCAAAATTAAAACTTCACTATGAATATTTCTTTAAGAAATTTTCAAAATGTAAGAAGCTTTAAAAATATTATTCTTTGTTTTGCTTTTAATAAAGCCTCAACTTTCATTGACAACGAAACTGAATACCAGAACTATTTATAAAACCATGATGAATTCTATTATTTTTATTCATAATATTTTGAAAATTAAATGGAGTAATGTATCAGATACTACCACAAATTATTATTTCAATAAAACTGTAAACTTTACATATACTACAATTTCATGACAATTAAAAGCAGACTTTGAATTCACGGTTAACTTTCGTGTGAAGGAAAAGTGCCATTTTTTAATGCTTCACATAAGTTGTCTAATTAAGTAGTATCATATTAAATCTTTTATAAATTGTTCATATAATTTATTAATTTATAAAAGCGCATTAGAAGGTCGAAAGTTCTATCATTGCCTTAGAGTTTAGTATTTCAACACCATCAATGTTCTCTTTATTAAAAACAATCACTTGCTTGGCTAATCCTACTATTTTTAATCAATTCAAACTAGCACTTCCTGTGTTAAACATCGTTTCGAAATGGATCCTACAATAAAATGAATTTACATAATTTTTAAGGAACATTTTAAAAGGAAGATAGTAACAAAATACTTTAAAGTGAAGTAACCTTCACCTTGAATTTATAATAAATAACCGAGACATTCATCAAAATTCATGTTTCCCAAATGCGTCTGAAATATCCTAACATGTGATCTTTTATAATTTCGTTGGTATCATTTCGCTTTTTAAATATTTTTAAGCTAATTTATGAAACTAAATGAATTTTTTATCTTTTAAATGGATTTGCGCAGCATCTTCTGTTCTGTAATTCAAGCTGTTGTTCATATTTAAAATATGATTTGGGGATTGAATTTTTCTTCATGGGATCCTTTTTTAAGTGTATTTTGAACTTTGAAATAAGACAATTTAAATGAATTGATGAAAATGTGCAATTTTATTTTTAGCATTTCATTACCTAACTATTTGTTTATATTTGAGCAAAATAGTGTGATAAAACGTATTGTTCAATAAAATAAATATTCGAAAAATTAAGTGGAAAAACTCGTAACCTAACGACTTTTCCCAAAATGATATTGTAATTAGATTTAAATATCTTTAAATTGTTCCAGTTGCCTTAATTTTTAAAGAAATTAAAACGAAATTGGCAATAAAGATTTCGGTCAGCCATTAAAAGAAAATAGGGTAGGCATTTTATGTTTCGAGTTTTTTTAGATTGTTAAAAGTTAATATTAATTAGAAAAACGATAAAATTCTTTAAAAAATTCTGCGAATGCTCATAGAAATATTTTTAAAAAATTAATATTAATTTGGAATTACAAAATTATACACAGTTTTATTCCAAAAAAATTTTTTAAGTTAGTCGCCTGAAATATTTTGAAATTTTGAAATTATATATGGTTTGAATTTTTCAAAACAATATATTTCGTTTTAAAAGGCTTTTTAAGAAATTCCATGTATTTATATTTTAATACGTATGCATAAAAAATTTCACAACATTAAGTAAATAATTCGCAAAAGTATCTAATAGAATATCCATCATCATCTTAATTTGAGAGTATACCATAACTTGGCAGGTCAATAGATAATGATTTATAAAAATTACAGATGGCTCTGAAAGTGTTTTATCAAACTTTTTCTGATATGCATAAAAAAATTGGAAGCCATCAAGAATCCTTTTCAGAAACATTTTGCTTTTATTCCAAACTTGAAGGCAAATATGAACAGAATTATTTTATGATAGTTACAAGAAAATCAAGACTAAGGAAAGGCAACTTAAAAGAATTGAATTATTAATGATGGAAGGGGATTATAATTAAACAAAATTATGTAGTCATGTTGTGAATTTTAATGAAATCATTTGAGCTTCGGTGATTTTATTAATTACTCTTGGTTATGGGTTTTGAGGAATGTGAAATAAGAGATCTATGGTGAAATTTTTGGTTCCAAATTGTTGTCCCCAATCTATTTTGGGATCAGAGTCCAAACTTCGAGTAACTGAATTTAGATATAAAACGGAGCACAAAAATAAATGAAATAGTTATGTTATAGATTTTTGTCCTGCAAACAAATTACACTTTCAATAGTTTCATTTTTAAATGAAATATATTTTATTTATTGAACATTGATTTGTTGATTGAATACTCGTTTATTGATTATTGAAATGCTTCATTGATTAGTGACGTTGATTTTTTTTTTGATTTGAATACTGGTTTTTTGGTTATTGGAATATGTTTTATAGATTTGTTAAAAAATCATATAAGTAGAGAGTTGTTCTTTTTAATTATTCGTTTGCTCTAACAAAAAAAGGGCTGGAATATTTGAAATCACTAAGGAACAGCCGAATATGGAATACTTTCCACAAAGTTAAGTAAGAAGACATCGACAAAATCGTTTTTATTAAAATTTTGTTATTTCTCCATGTTCTCCTTTTTCGTTCTTCTAATCTTTATCAGAAAATGCACTTTACATGCATGCCAAAGATATTTATGATGTTTAACACGTTCATTGCCACTACCTTCGATTGAAATCTGGACCATCTATTTAATTAGATGACCCCGTCTTAGCTATCTTTTAGCTGTTGTAGAGAAGGTATCTAATAACATAAATGGTTTGGTCCTAGAAAAGAAAGCAATCTACGAGTTATCTCGTGGCAGTCAACGTGTTAACTAATATAACTGAGTTACAAAAACTTTTTGAAGTGAATGTTTCAAATGTTTCCAGTATCATTAAATGATGCAAGTTTAAAATATTTCCCTTTTTATTATTACTTTTTTATATTAGCGTTTTTTGTTGTTGTTGATCAATCTAAAACAAAATGTGCGAGCACTTCATTCTTCTGTATTAAAAATACTTCAGTCAAATGGAATATAACATGACTCTCTGGACTTGACGGGTGCGATGTGAAAATTGCATGATAGAGACAGACCCGTTTTGATTAATCAGAAGATGTCCTTGTAACAAGACTTGCCAGAATCAGTCAATCAAATTTTTTACAGCCATATCATTTCTTTTCGACTCACTCTCCATTTAGACTTCTCTCACTTCCATCGAATGGTCTCGACTGTGTGACGTCGAAGGTCAGCCGCCAACTCGTCAGAGTTTATCTGTTTTTAATTCGTTTATTAATTTATCCCATAGTCGTGATGAGGATTGAATTTCAAAGGAATGTTTTAGTTTTAGATAGTTATTAGTTTATATTTTTGCTTAATTAGATTATTTTTATATGATAAGCCGATTAGAAACTTTGTGCTAAAATAAAGACTGTAATTACCATTTCATTAATATGATTTCTGGTTCTTCAATATCAACGTGTTGTCAACATCCTAGCCTAGGGGCAGCGACTCTTCCCCGTGATCAGAGCGTCTCAGCTTCGAGTCCTGGTTCAGGCCTGGTTGTTCTCCACCCTGTGTTCTATCTGTGAGGAATATGAAAGAGTCCTCCCCCCCCACTCCATAAAAAGGGCTTGCTCAAGCGAGTGTGTGTATCATCTTCATATGAGCTAAACTTCAAACTTCTACTGGATTGTTCAAGGGTCTTTACCCTCAGAAACTGCTGCACCTTCCTTTCTGTGGTCATCATCATTATTTTCAATGTGCAGCCGAAAAACACACAAACTGATTGAAATTCATGTTAAATATTTAAATTCCACTTTATGATCTATATCCTTTACTAATATTGAACAATGGAACAATAATCTAAATTATAATAATAATTCAGTGGTTTTCAAAAGAAATTACTCTACTAATTTATATTATCACGGAATTAGGTACGCTAGATTCTCTATGAATTACATTTTGTAGCTGCATCAAAAAAATCAAGATGTAGGTTTGACCTGAATAATATGGCATTTCTATATCCCAAAAATAATAACCCTTCGATTATCAGGGAATGCTAACGTAAAATAGTTGAAAAACAGCGTCTTTTACTTATAAAATTAGGGTTTTTCTGGTAGTATTAAAAAAACTATGTTTTGTCTTTATAAAAATGTAAGCCAGCAAAATTGTAAGTACAGAAATCTACTGTTTATTAAATCATAATTGTGCTACCCTTTCTCTTAATAATAGTTCGGAGGCATTTTCGTGTTGAATTTCGTTCTTTTTCAATCATTTGCTAATAATTCGCAATTGCCACTTAATTCTGTGGATAATCGAAAATTTTAGAATCAGAATTTCGAGATTTGCTTGCTTATAAAAAATGAGTCATGGAAATATTAAAAACAACTCTATATATCTCTAATATTATGTAATTATGCTAAAATTGTATGTGTTTCATATCCTTCTATTCATTTTTTATAAACATCTTTTTTTAATGTATTATATTAGTATATATCAGTCTATCTTAAAAAGCATGAGAACACTAAAGGATTACGCAGTATGGCTTGTCTTGTTAAACATTATAATTTTTATTAAATTACGATGTATCGATTTCTGGATATATCCATTTCACCCCTCTTTGACGTCTAAAAACTTTACGCATCTGTTTCTTGTCATATTCATGAACGACCTTCAGCAAGTGGCCGCCTCCGTAATGTAACTCGATTTTCTCTGTCATGCTGTATATGAATATGTAACAGCAGCTGCAGTGCATAAAACACGTGAAAAACAAAGAAGAAAAAAAATGAATTAAATAATTGTTAAATTATAACACCTGAATCCAGCTAATCCATAGTTAACCCAGTTAAGAGAGCATTAATTTGTATGCTAATTTCTCTGAGATATTTGCTCAGATAAATAGCTTTGCTTGTTTTTTTTTTTTTTTGGAACTAATTATTTTTTCATTAAAATTCATTGCGGTATGATGTCTTTTTTTTGTATCTGAGGTGTCTTAACTCCTTTATTGTTTTGTTTTGTCTGGCATATAATTAATTGACACCTGTTTTTAGAATGTGTCATATTTATTCATTTTCGAGTTCATTGAAATCCAAAGATATTTTAGGATTTTAAGGAATATTTGTATCATAGAATTGTTATGTCTAGAAAATAACTCTTTTAACTTGTAAGTTTAAAGATATGATAATATTATTCGACAAGAGGCAGCATTAAGATGTCAAATAATGCATTATATCAAATGGTAGTTTAATTCAGAGCAATGAAAACGCAGTTTAAAAATCGCCAAATAGTTCGGTTTTTAAATGTGTAAATAAATGTATGCCTATGTAACAAATAAAAAACGAAATTATCAAAACAAAAATTATTTACATGTATCGAACTAATTTTCATGGTCTTATTCTTTAGATTTAACCCTTATCACTCGGAAAAGTAAATCAATACAAAATTGTTCACCTAATACAAGGGTTGGTTCATTTTTTCTGAAAAATAAATATATATAATTGTTCCAAGTTCAATTTGAACGAAAAGTCAATTTACATCTTTTTGCCATTCTGTAGATATTTTTAACAATTAAAATTGAAAAATAAATAAATGAAACGTCGGGATGATGCAAAGCCTTGAATTGTAATAAATGATCATCAATAATTATCAATTTAGAATTTGCCTTTGAATTTTCAAACCTTACTTTTATTGTCACGATACAAAATATTATACTTCAAATTAATCTATTAACACGATTAATATATATCAATTAAGAGTAGTTAATATTATATGCAGTTAAAAGTGCTCTTAATATTGTAAAGATAACATACTTTTGTACAACTTTAAATAAATACAAGCATACATTTGTTCAACAAAATTCTTGTGGATTTTTATCACCTGAAACTTTTGCCAAACCATTACAACAAAATGTTTTAGCTATACTTATATACGTTATAAGCTATACGTTATTTTACTATGTTTTTATGACGTCAAAGAGACGTCATTACATGCAAACTGAATATTGAAATCGTGCTCTCATTAGTCTTGTCGCTTAAAGAGTTAAATGATCGAGTGTCTCGAATTATCTTGTTTTATTTTTAATCACTAAATAGGTTAAATTAAAGGATTAATTGGATTCAATTTAAGATAGTTAATTGAATGATTATTTTAGTTTATTCGTTACCTTTATTACCATTTGCTATTCCAGGTGCTCGTGTTATAAATCGTCGAAAATATAAAAATATTACAAAAATTGGACTTTTACATAAATTATATTTAATTTTTTTAGCAGTTTTTTTATATTTGCGGATGAAATAACCTGTTTCTATGTATTGGTGTTGTCATTTTACAGGGAAATACATTTACAAATACAGATACATATTTACATCACGATACAGAGAAATACATTTCGATACATTTTAATGATTCTATAAACATTCTGAGTCTGATTTTTTATGTGTAACTGTCTATGTGTAAATACATATGAATACATATCTCTTTGAGTCAAGATGATAAATTTGGTGTACAACCTTTACACTAAATTTGTATGTTTTTTTTATCAAATTTGGAGCAAAATGTATTCTGAAAAATGAGTCTCCGGCCTATTCGAATATAAGGTGTGATAGCTGCAATCTACAGTAACTACAAAGCGATATTACAAACTGCTCTACACGATAACCACAGAAAGAAGAATGATAAATTTATTAAATTCGGCAGATAGATTAAACGTTTATAGTGTAGACACTTATCCAAATTTGAGTTAAATCAAATTAGTGGTTGACGTTCTTTCGATGCATACTTTCGGAAACAGGCAAACGCTGCAACATATAAAGACAGTGACTTAAATATATCAAATTCGGTGCGGGATTTTTTGGCTGCAATTATAGTTCTGTGTCAAATTTTGGTTCCAATCGATGGGAAAAATTCGCCTAAAATGTAAATTCGATTTTTGGATGTTATTAACCGCATGGCATGGATTAATAACTGAAAAATTCACTAAGGGTGATACAATAGATTCATAAAAATGCTAAATTCACACCAAAATTCAATATTTTGTAATGATTGTATACCGATTCAATGTAAGGATCTAACATGGCAAGCTTATTATTAAATATATGGGAATTAAATATATTTTGGGGATACCAATACCACTCGTGCGTGTATGTATATGTATATAATATAATCTGTACGCAGTTGCATTTAAATACATATTACTTTTAGAAGTCAGATGGTTAAAAATGGATTATAAAGGTCTAAAAGATTTGTTTTTCTATATTAAGTCTTGTATATAATAATTCATAGCTTTTTAAGAGTGACTGACCTTGACTGATCGATTCATTAAAAACATCAAATTTATGTGAAAGGTTAAGATTTCATAATTATTGACCCGTGACTTGCAAGGCCATCTTGGGATAACGTTTTCATTAAAGGATCTGTGAGAAAGTTTCAGTGGTTACACTCCCTGCCAGTTCTCGTAGATGATCGAAGCGCAGTATCTCAAGATACATTTTTGCACGCGTGTAACCAGCTGCAGAGGAGTCTTAATTTAGTGGGTACTCATCTCAATCTCCATTTCCACGTGGAGTCATTATGACAGCTTAAATTGCGGATGAAGAGCATCAAGTGCGAACGTAGTAAATGAATTAAAGACGCATGCATCACTTTTACGAGGCCCAGTGAACCTCGCGCATGTGCCTGCACTTTACTAATTACATCAATCTTAAGATTTAAAAACTTATTTTTTAATGCTTCATTATTAACAAGGTTTTTAAATTTTTTAAAAATTTTCTTTTCTAATTTTTATTTATTTTTGTATTACGTTATTTCAATTAATGCATCTTTAAATGAATCTAATTATGCTTGTTTAAAGTACTGTATATTTACAGGTTTCATAATTTACGATTTCTAAAAGAGTTTCTGTAGATTTTTTTAACTTTTGCAAATGCATATATGAGTTTAAAAAGATGTGAATAAAAACAAAGATCAAATCGACCTTCAAGTAGTAGTAACATAAATCTTTTTAATGTTCTCAATATATCACCAGTTTTAATTTTCTTCATTTATTTAATTTATAATTATTTCAAAATATCGTTCAACTTTATTTATAAATTGCATCATGGAATTTATACATATTTATTAAAATCTGTGCTATGTCTGCTAATGAATGAATTTCCTAAATATGACTTTATCTACCTAAGTTTTACTATAATGTTGATAAATACCGATTCTATGTGTAATTATTGCCCCAATTACTTACAGCATTTTTTCGAAATTGACCTACCAATGGCTACGTTTAATCTTTCTTTAAATTGGCATTTTTTACGAAGTAAAAGTGCTTGAATGTCAAGTTAAATATAAAAATTATAAAATTGAAATCGATTCTTCATTTTAAACTAATTTTACAATCGACATTCGTGGAATTTCGCCTTTTTATTGTAAGAAAACATTTGGGAATTATCTTTCCCATGAGAAAGTCACAGTCTGTTATGTGGACTACAGCAGTCTAGATTAATTAAATGAAATACTAAAGCTACCAAATGTGGATTAAAATCTGTTGTAGCAGCCATAAATCACTGTCACCTGCAAATGAATTACGATAGTAAAATGGATTTTAAGAATTAATTTGTTTTAAAAACGGATTTTAAGTTCTTGTGTGGTATAAACCTTACCAAAAATTAAGACGTTTCAACTCTGTGTCTCAAATGAATTTTCTCGGGTTCTTCTTTAAGGTATTTTGAAAACTTCAAAATTACATTTCCGACGAGAGCAGATTTAAAGAAGGAAATCTTCCAGTGAATTCGGAAATGAGTCACGCGCTTGATTTGGGTAAACCTGGTACGTTGCACCATTGATTTTGCACTATTCGGTTATTGTAATCAATTAATCAATAACTTTGGAAAAACAGTTTTAATTTGAAAAATTGGCTTTTTGGTATCTCCTTGATTGCATAACAGCATATATATTTGTATTCTAATTCTATGTAATGCATTGCATAACCATCTTGCTTCTGGGTGTGTTTACTTCCTTTTCAAATCCAAGGAAAATACTGAAGCCTTTTTTGTTAATTAAAAAAGAAATGATTGCTAAAATCAATAAATGTTGGAATTAAATTTCAAGTAAAAGGAAAAGCATGTCAAATTTTCGACAAGCGTTCGAATTCTGTCTTCTTTAAAAGTAAAATAAAAACCAGCGATCCGAATACCTGACATGGCCTTGGGAACAAGTTTCGGATTTGGGACATTTCGAGGAGATTAGAAAAAGTTTCTCTTTTTCGTGTCCGTGAAGTTTTATCTCGGATTTTATCGTGGATATTCATTTTTTAATTCAATGTCATTTCTGTATATTTTTGTCTTTCTTGAAACCTTTCGAGGAAAATTGGAAATAGCCACTTCAGTCGTGTAATAAATTATATATGTTGAGTAGTTCTTTGCTGTTCTCGCGTTGATTTTGTTGTATAGATAGCTTTCACCGAGTCTGTCTAGATTCTTTATTTAAATTTTTATTCCACAAATTTTACAAAAATTTATAACAAAAAATGGTTTACTAATTGCTTTGGTTTTTAAACAGTTTACTAAAATTAAATTTAAAATGGATTTTTAATTTTCTAAACTTTTTTATAATTTCTTTATAAAAATATGCTAGGGAAACTAAACGAGTGGGAGTGGTCTGCCCAAAATTTCCTGCAATCTTTCTAATTTGTCATGTCGGAGAATGCCTTGTATAGCATTGACTTAAATTAATTACTAAATTTTAAGATTGACTTAAATTTTACATTTTTACAGAATCTATCGCTTCATCCTTGGCGAGTTAGTTGGAGCTTAACCCCTGACATGCATTAATAATATCCAAAAATCGAATTTTTATTTTAGGCGTTCTTTCAATTGTTTGAAATATAAATTTGGCACAAAACTGCACGTGTAGTTATAAATTATCATACCAAATTTGATATATTTAAGAAAATGCGTTTTTGAAGTATTATTTCTGAAAGTATAGACCAACAGATCGTCAGCCCGTAGTTCGAGGTGACTCATAATTTTACAAATGATTTCACTATGAATATTCCATGGTACCGGATCATATTTAACTAGCTCTGTAGCTTATCTTGCTGTTCATGTTAATTTACATTCGAACTGTCGAATGGACAGATTTTCTTTAAACGGATTTTACTCAAAATTTGATAGAAATCTGCTAATTTTTGTGTAAAGACCGTATACCAATTTTCAACCATCCAACTCAAATCGTTTCTGGGTTATCTTTGTCGCTAACATAAGAATATTTTCCAAATTTGTTTTTTTTAAACGCTAGGAGGTATAAAACGTGGATATTTACCAAAATCTTGTATTCGAATTGTTTAATAACTGCTATATTTTTTCTGTATTATATATACGAGATAGTAATAAAAATATTTAATGCTCTACATTTTCTTTCATTTTACTCTGAATCCTTTTTCGTGTTCCCTTGAGTCGTCATTGTTTGAAAATTATTTTTCTGATTCATAAGCTAATCTTCAATAATACAAGGATGTTACAATACGATCCAAAAGTTACGCCCAATTCGCCTTTATCGAGAATTTCAAAGGATTCTTAATGAAAACTAACACGTTACATTCATCATCATTCTAATCGAGATCAAGATTGATGAGCTGCAGAGATGTTCCTTAAATCATATTATTAGAACTATCCCAATAGGTGTAGTCATCCTATAGGGAACTACCTAAAATTCTTTATCATTTATAATACTACATTATCTTGGGAACGAATTATTTTGAATTTGTTAGCTGTATTAAATAACTGAGAAACGGAACTTTATTGAAGATAGAAATTATCTGTGGCAAAATTATGTATATATTTTTACAGCTCATACTTTTATGTCTTCTTGAATAGTGAATGAAAAATTCTCTTTTATGAGGAAGGAACCCATAAAATCAGTTACTCCATTGTCAATATTCTTTTGGTCGCTGACCGCGGGCCTATAAAATCTCCCATTGAATCACACACTGGTGATTCAGTGGGTCGGAAATCAATGTCTGTATTTTACAATGTGCATTTAAAAGGTCGGCTTTTATTGCGCTCCTGTGAGAATTTTGAACCGTAAAAAAATCGGATGTTTCGCATTTCTTAAAGCTGAGACTTCCGCATCTAAATTCGGTGGTTAGTCGCTATGGTTCTGGGAAATCATCATTCCAATGACTTGAACTCTTTTATTGATGAATATTGGGATTCTGCGGTAAGAATTTGTTTTTTAATATGAATTTCATTCATGATAATGATAGATTTGAAATCGCCATAAATTATGTGTTAGATTGCAATATTCTATAATAATACATATTTTCTTGTGTGCGTGGTAGAGATAACGCGTAGTTAGATTTGTAACAGAATTCTGGTTGATATCCACAAATCCTACCCAAACAAATATTTCGGAAAATTTCTGTTTTGTGCAGTGACGCAACGAATGTTAGAGGCGTGGTGTACATAGCATTATTTTTACATCCCTTCATGATATTTCGCTTCAAAAAATCGCATAAACATTATTTTTTTGTATTGCCTTATGAAACTGGCTCATGGGCATCAATACTTCCTTTCCACCAGTTTGTTACGCCATAGATATAATCTTGTATTACTAATATGCATTTTTTGCTCAATTGAGGATGCGGAAATTAAGATATCTAACAGCTGATGAATGTAACCAGGAGAAAGAAAGTAGCGAGTTCTGACCTCTATTTGTACATTGTTCAAAAACCATTGAAACATTAAATCACAAACGCATCGAACTTGTTTCTCCCTAGTTGTTTGTATTTTCTCCTAAAGAAACGCAAATGCGAGTTTAATTTCAGGTGAAAGTCCTGAAGAGTAGCAACTTACTCTTACATGTTATAGCTAAACCGATCGAGTATAGATAGAAGCCATACTTTTCCACCTTTTGTCGGAAGATCTTTAGTAGATATGCTAAATCAATCGGTATTAGAATAATCTTTGTTTAAGGATTGACATTTTATTTTAATAAAAAAAACATTTTAAATATTTTTAGACTTGTTTTCTTTCTGCATTTTCCGATCTCCACCCTATTCCAACGGAGAGCCGTCGTTTAAGTGTTTTTGGTGGTCTAAATTAAATCCGTCGGATCAAATGTTCGTTCAGGCATCGTCATCGTTATCTGACCATGATTCAAAATTACAAGGTCCATCCCAAAACACTCTAGTATTACATTAAAACAGGATGTTAACATAAATGAACTGAATTGAAGGGATATTTTTGAGGAATAGGGCCACATGTGTCAAAAACCACTGTCTTAAAAACTAATGTTCATAAAAAAACTTCCATTTTTTTTATCTCTTCCTTTTTAATTAATGTTTATCAATTCTGATCTCTACACGTGCCTTGTCCGCTACTGACTGCGAAAAGTTCCGACCGAATGAGTACCTTTCAATGTCGTCTGGTTCTATGCCATTTCCCTCCCCCTATCAACTTTTTTGTGATAACAAGCATCCTTTCATGCACTGTATTTTCTATTCTTTTTCATAGTAGCAACTTTAAAATGATTGCCGTGAAATAGGATGTTAACTATTACAGTTTTCTAAGTAATCTGATCCTATTTAAAGATACGAAGCGTAATAAACTTTCTACTTGACAAAAGCAGATGTTTCTCCGATATTGAATTTGTCGTGATTGAAACAACTGGAAGAATGCCAGATGATGGAAAAGCCAGGTGTTCAAATTCGAGCGAAAATTTTATTTTCGTAGGTGCACCGAAATAGTGTTTTCTTGCACTTGGAATTAATTGAATTATTGGTATTTCACGCTATATATTTGAATATAAAACTACGAACGCAAAATCTTATGAAGAAGTAAAAAACTAATTTAAATTGCTGGTTTGGAGAGAGGGAATTAAGTTAGAATAAAACGACGAAGGGAAGGAATGCATAAAATGGCGGGAAAGCGAGTTCCGATGACATTTGATCGTTTGCGTCAACTTTGGAACTATATTATCCATAAAAAAAATTTATGAGCGAAATCCCGTTATAAACTTTTCCAACAAGGGGCGGAGTTACAAGTTGGATGACGGTTGTTGAGCCTTGTTTATAGTTATTTGTTTATATTAATTTTTTTCGTATAGGTGTCATTGCATACTTCTAATACTTCTTGCATTCTTCAGAAAATTTCCGTTCTACAAAATACTCATTGTTATCGTATATAAAAGAGTTTATGTTTTTAATCTTGGACTCATTGTCGGTAGATTTTGAAGAAATGACTCAATAATTTTACGACGTTAGATACAATGTTTAAATACTGATATTGATTTGATATGATGTTAAAAAGTTTTAGTTTTTGATTCTTCTTAATCTCAACTCCTTCTATTCCGATTTTTAGACACGTAAGTACATTTTTTTTGGTATATTTCATTTGATCATTGATTTTTGCCGAAAGATTTTTAATGAAAGTGCATTTTTGTGTCTATGTGGTGAGCAATTACAATACCATTTCTTTTCTTTCAAATAACTATTAATTCTAAGTCTTTTTTGTGTGGAGTATTTTTAATTAGAAATTTTTTTCATTTAATAATAAAATGAAACAATTTTATTTTCCTAAAACTTTCTTTTTTTTAATTAAAAATTTTTTATAACATAATTTTGATCTTTATTTCTAATTTTAGAGAAATGTGTACAACTTTTTTTTCTTATTTACAAAACTTCATACGTGCATTTTTGATTGTATTCATGATTTTTTATGAAACTATTTATTAAAAGATCTTAACCACTATGTAGAAAAATCTTAAAGTAACGGACTTAAGAATAGGATCAAGTTTTGAAGCAAAGCTAGTTCGATTTATAATCTTTTAGAGTGAAATTCTTTTGATCTTGGAAAACTGTAAATGTGGCTGCATTGTATTTTATAACTAAGATAGGCTTCTGACACCACATAAAATTCCAAACTACATGAACTCTATTCAGTCTTAGAAATTAACTGATTATTGAATTATATGTTTATGGAATATAATTTTGATACAGTTCTGACCTCTGAAGCTATTGTAAATGTCGCGTGCCTTGACCAAATAATGGCACTTTGAAACATGAGTTTTTTGCATTTTATCGACTAAATGACTGATGATTATTTACATGTGTTTAATTAAATTTAAACTTATTTCACGGTATTCTCACAAAAGCTCGAACCAACACACAAATTCTTGCTTATGTCGGCCATGCATCTTCCCCGCAGTTATTTTTTTCACCACTTTTCATGTCTTCTGGCATCTGTAATGGAGGTTAGTGGCATGACAGTCAGTTTTTCGCTACTTATCATTGTTTTCGTGAAATCCTCTGTTACCAAGGTGCCAATGATTTAGTAAGGATATCAGAGCATTATTTAATATTTTATGTCGTCATCAGTGGCTTACCAAATGTAAGTTTCTCCCAGGACCTATAATAATTACAACAATTCGAACAATAATTTGAATGCACTAATTATCCCCATAATGCTACCTTAAGGCATCTATTCTTCTACACTTCTGATTGTAGTTGTGATCTGTCTCAGATAAAAGCACATAACCACTTTACTGCAGGTAGACATTTCTTCCATATGTTAAGTCATTTCTTCTGATTATGTTAGTTTTTTTTTTCTTTCACGTGTTGATCCGAAAAAACGTTCACTTCATAGTGACGATTTCTTGTTAAAGACGTTATTTGCTATTCTTAAATTGACTACCCCGACCCATCCTGATGCAAATGGAAAAAATGCTAACTGATCAACAACAATATTGGCAGGAACTGTAGTTGAATCCTAAGAGCCATCACTGTTCTCTGAACAACTCGTTCCGTGGGAAGAATGTCCCGTCATCGGTGGGAAGTAGCCAAATCCCACCTTTCCTGTATCCACCAGGGTGATGAGAACCAATCACCATATCGGAAGATTATCACCTACATTTTTTGAGATGCCCCGCAGTAGAAGAGATGCTATATATTAAGTCTAACGTCAAGACGTTTTCTCTTTCTTGTCCCCTAAAAATTCAAAATTCAGTGAAAGGATCTCAATTCAGAGTTTTCACAATTGTATCATTGTTCAGAATTATGAGGCGTATCCGACCCTAAATAGCGTACGAGTGCTTCAAAGTCAGATGCTTATATAACCAAGATGCTGCATTTTAAGTTATTAATTTGTCTAGGAAGAACAGAATACTAGTTTTACAAATTTATCTGTTGAAAACTTCAATTTCATGGATTTCAAACATCATCTAAATACATTCTAATCTGTATATCATCACTTGTACTTTCATTAAATATTCCCTTTCAAGATTTCTATCTTTTTTTCTAGCATTTCCTCAGGATTAATAGTAGACTTTGAAAAGAACTTAAATGCTGTTTAATTTCCCTAAAACTAATTATATATTGAATTTGATGGGTTATTATGATTTAAAGCCTTCTTTTTTAGAACACAAATTCAAAAATTGTCGTAATAGAAAAATCATCCGGGAGTGTGCTAACTACTTGTTTGCATTTCCCTGGTTTAAAGGAATTGCTTTTGCAGTTTCTTTTTCTTGTAGTTATTTAAGCGAGATAATTAAAATGCCAATACCTGTTTGAATATTTTTCTGTTAAACTACGCAGATTATCTGTCCTCTATAAGTAGCGCAAGCATCCGTTGATGCTGAACGATAAATGAGCGGCAATGATTACATTCTTGGCAGCTGATATTTTTCGCAATTCGCTCTAACGAACCAAATTCCTTCTCTAATATGCTATTTTTCATTCGCCTGATAAAGTAAATAAAAGCAAGCTGTCTGCAAATGAATACGGTGATTTAAGAAAAAACAAACAATTCTATAAATTAAACTCCATTTGCATAAAAATCTAGCTTTGTTTCTTTAATAAAAATTTTAACATGAAATATGATTACTTCACGCTTGTTAACACCTCTAAGGTACTAACTTTTCTTTAAGAGACGAGAACTCAAAGAGGAAAAAACGTTAATTATAATGTCCAATTCCCTTAAAGGATCTTTTAAAATTATATTGAAGGAAAGTGGAACAGTGAAAGGATTCCATTATTTATTTTAATGAGAATTAAAAAAAAGATTCATTTACTACTGCAGAGAAAGTGTCAAAATGAAACGAATTCTGCTTTATTTTTAAATATTAATAAAAATACGCATAATAATTTAAATACGTAATAATAATCTTGCCAGGAACATGTATTGAAATTGTATGTTTTAGAACAAGGGTGAAACTTTTTCAGGGCATGTATCACTTCTAATTTTTTCAAGATGTTGCGGTGTAATCAGTGGCGTTGGTCAACAATATTTATTATAACTTAATAATAAATGTGTAATATATACTTATCTACATAACTACAAATATGATCATAATTGCCCCAAATATGATATCAAATGATTCATTTAATGTTAAAAAATCCAAAATACATTGGCTGAAAATTATTTATTTTTTTAAGTTAGTTCTCGTAGTTATAGCTAGTGAAAAACTTCGGTTACATACTTTCGCTAATATCTTGGTATATACAGGGTATCCCACAAGGAAAATCTTATATTGGCAATAAAAGTGTGAAAAATGTTATTGAATTCCACTAACCTGCATACCCTTTCATTTCTCCTGATGCATATAGTGAACGTCAATAAAACCAAGATTGTTGCTAAGATAAAAAAAAAGTGCCATGAAAACTCAGATTCTTAGGATAAAGATTAACCCTCCAGTTGCTTATCCTGCGACTTTTGCGGGTTGGAAATCAGTCCATTTTTTATTACATCCCACGTTTTTCGTCAGTTAACAACTTCTCTGTTTCTAAAGATATTTTTAAAAGTTCGTTTTTGTTTTATTTTCACCTATATATATAATGCCAAAACAGCAAATTTACTTTAAAGGAACAAACGACAAAAATATTCCAGGTAATACAAGAATTTAAAAAAACCAGTCTGCACTGGTATCGAATTATGACATTGAAAGTCTCATCAAATATTGATAAAATAAATTTCTGTAGTAAATAAATTTAGATTGTTTTTTCAGACACTACTTCACATGCGTTGAAAGTTCAATTCTTTGTTTGAATTTGAATTATTTGTATGGAATTCTTATTCCGGCATTGAAAAAAAAATAGATCCAAGAAGAAATAAAATATTTTTTTTATATATTTGCCAACGATTCAATTTTTTATCTTACTTTCAATTTATTATTTGTTGAATATTTTATTCTCATGGCTGAACTTGATGTTCTTTTGGAAAATATTTTGATTTTGAAAGAATTCCTGCGTACCTATTGAAGATCTGCCTTTTGCAGGGCTCCTTATGCAGTTTTGGAAGATATACTGCAAAATGGGTTGATTTTGTTTTCATCTGTTTTTGACATTGAGGCACGTGCACTGAGCACGAGCTATGAGGAAGGATGTTCCTGGGTTGTTTTTTGAGGTTTATACGCGCACGTGTTTGAAAGTTAATCGTCCGTGAAAGGAAAAATATATAATACTAGCTAGCACCCGACGCGTTGCTGCTGGCGAAAAAAATATTAAGTGCAATCGGTCAATAATTTGGCAATGTTTTATCGAAATAGGATGAACGGTACTCTAGTACATAAAATACGAACAAACAAGAATTCATTTTTATATATTAGATTTGTGTATTCTTTTAGGATAGTAAAAGTTGGTATTCTTTCATAATAGTAATGAAAGGAACTATTTATTGTATCTTGTGACTCGTTAAATATTCGTTCAGAATTCTCAAATTTTATTTTAGAAAAGGCGATTAAAATATTTTCTTTTGAAGTCGATTAAACATAGAAAATATATTCATACCATAAAATCGTTAATATAGTTGAAAAGATATTTTTTGAAAAATAAGACGGTGCAAAATTATTTGTGCTGCAATATTTTTGATAGTTATTGCAAAAAACGCTAAAATTTGATTAAAAGTTAAAAACCCCAGGATTGGTCTCATCAAAATTTTCTCGCATAATTTGTAATGCAGTTAACTCTGAGAATGACTTGCATGGCATTTGTGTACGATGGCTACAAAATATTAACCTTTAACGAATTTAGCATTTCTACAGAATCTATTATCACCACGGTCAGTTATTTGTAGATTAATCCTTGGTAAATATATGTGGTTGGGATACGAATTTTTTTTTTTTAATTTTAAATAATTGTACTATCTCTACAACCATCCCGTAGTTGTAAACAATAAACTGACCAAGTTTCATCGTGATCGGATGAAGAGCTTAGGAAAGTATAAGAGACATAAGACAAATGTCCGTTTTTATTTATATAGATGAAATAGAAGATGACTGGATATAATTTTTTTAATGAAAAAAACACAAACAAATGTATCTAAAATGTATAAGTAATAGAGATGTGTAAAAAAAGTAAATGACAGAAATAGTTTAGATGAAATATTGATTATTGACTATTTTTGAATATGTTTTTATGTTTAAATCTCAAATAATGCTTGTCTAGATGCATGATAAAAATTCGATTTTTTTTTTTTTCGTGATATAATTGGCTTTAATCTAAATTTCAAAAATGAAACTATAAATACCCTGGCAATGTTTAAATACTAGTGACTTAAGTTTCATCATATTGTTATTAAACTACCATAATTTTGTTTTCACCATCTAACTTCACGTCTTCTGTTTTGCAAATATAATGTTTTTTAAACCTCTTCGCTCGTTTAATATTTATCGATTTCAATTAATTTTTCTATAGAATTATAAAATCTGTTGTTTGTGGAATTATATAGTCTGTGAAGTTTTAAGTATAAAAATTTTGATGTATGTTGATTGAATATTACGGTTAACGATTGAAACAAGTGGTTTTAAAGAATGCACTATGCCTTGAGCTGTTACAAGTACATAGTTGTTAAAATTGCATGAAAGACGACAAATTCATCCCTTGAATTACATAAATATTTAAGCCATATTGTAAAATTATAATATGGGAAGATTAATGCATTTTTTTCATAATTGATACAATTTGAAATTTAAAAGAAATATTTTAGATCGTTTTTAAAAACACTAGCTTAATTTTCAACTAACATATTTAGACTATAAAATTGTGCGTTCTTTTAAACTTTACAAAAAAAATGTTAATCACAAATTGTTGATACCAAATTTAGTGTAAGATTTCATTTTTTCCATATAAAGTGTTTGAATGTTACAAGAAAATGTTGGCAACCTTTCTCTGGGGAGGGGGGGAGGGTATTGATAGACTATTGTTACTCCCCCAATTCTTTTTCGACTTCTAGTATTTACTATTGTTATTATGCTTCGCCAATCATAAACTTACTATTACATATATAGCCCTTAATGAAACTGTTTCTGTGCCATTTATACCACATGACGTAGTTTGAATGACGTAATCTTTATGCATTGTTGGAACACAATAAGTAATTTTAAAAGAATCATTCTTGCTTTAAACGTGAGGCTTTGAACTCCGTTCATCATCTTGGTGGAATTGTATTGATTAGTCTGAGCGTCTCAAATTGAGTTTAAATATTATAAATTATTCTCCAGAAATTTTGAAAGATCTAAATAATTCATCATGGTTAGTTTATATCATGTACATTTATATTAATTGATTAACGTTATTGTTGAAATGCATTTATTGAACTTGTTATTTCAAACATATTTCTGATTCGCAACCAAAAAAGTTATATTTGTTGATTTTTTAAAAAAACATTTGTAATTTTAGTTAAGATAAGAGTGTCGTTATAACAAATTTTGTTATTTTTCTAGATATGTTTCCCATTATAATTTGATTATCGCATTAGTTATCTATTGGAAGAACTGTTGTTGTTTCTTATGGCTCACTTGTCATAGGACAGCGATTTAAGCCGATAAAGTGCACCACAATTTTTTCAGTAGCGCCATCAAGGGCCAAGAGAACGACTTTGCCGCTCACGCTTCACAACCCTTTTTACAAGACTGACTTCATTCACGCATTTTCATTCAATCTTCTACAGATCTCAATTTAAACCCGAATCAGAGACCGATCGCCTTAGAACCAGTACCCCCAGCGATATTACTTTCGACATGGAGGACTTTGTGACCACGACAGATTTGTGCGTGCGTCAGTCATCACCACACATTGGGAATTTTCGTCTGGTGGGTTCAAACTTGCAACCTAACGGACACGAATCCAACGCCCTACCTACCAGGCTATCCCAGAATTATTGGAAGAACTATTTTTACTTCTTCAGGTAATTTCTGAAGAGAAAATATTCATAGTGCCAAAAAATCTGACATCGCGATATTATGAATCTTTAAGTTTTATACCTGTATGTGATTTGGAATGGGGTTTTTGCATTTAAGGAGTAGATTTTTATTTAGTGTGTCCATCGACGGGAAGTCTGTTTCTTTGTACGTCCATACGAATACAATTGCTTGAAAACGCAACAAACGATGAATAAAGATCGAAAAATAATTTTGCTAATAGAATTGAACGTATGATGGAAAAAAAATTTCATAATTGTGAACAATTTGGATGAAATGCTTCAAAAGATGGATTGTATTTTATCTGTTTCTTCATGAATAATGTGAACTCATCGTACTAGAATTTTTGTTAATGAAAAAATCGATTTGGTGGTAATTTGGTCTTTTTCCGAAACTAAGCATATGTCATATTTTTCAAGAAACCGATCAAAGAGAGAACCAAAGGCATCTTGATTCTATTTATAATGCTACGAAATTTAACGCAAAATGTATCATACTGTATAAAATATGGAAAGTAAAAGGAACATTTCCTCTCTTATGCTACATTAAGTCTGTATGAATTTTAAAGAATGAACTGTATACACATTGAAAACGAATTGGCAGAAATACTGGAATTAATCCTTAAATGTCTTGCAAAATTTCATATATAATACCGTGCAATATAGTTTTGTAGGTCAAAAAATAAATACATGATTAAAAAACAACGGATAAAATTCATAAAATATAATAATTTGTCAATATTTCAAACATAATTACTATTAGTTTTGCTGAAATGTGTTTTTTATTGATAAAATTTCTTTTGTTATTGGAAAAATAATGCAAGAATATGTTCTTGTTTATCTTCAATGAATTATCAGAAAGTTTTTGTTCACAACATATTATTCTGGATATGCTTTTCAAAAGAAATGAAGAGCGTCCTGTTTATACAACGGCACGTAGATAACATAACGCTCTGATATAATATATTGAATCGATACTGAATCAGGTCTCGTGCATGACTGAAATAGATATTATTATTTATCGTTCGTTTACTTGTGTACCTAGCCTTACTTAACGCCCCTAAATAGGTCTAGAAAATCAATAAACCTGCGAATTCCGGGTACATGTGCAAACATAGTTGTTTCCGATTCCAAGGAAAAACAATCAAAAGCGAACGGAACCTCCTGTGACTGGTGCCAGGCGGATTTTGGCCAAAATTGTTTTTCATTTTTCTTCATTATCGAGTCGTCGCTGGCAACTGTCCATGATCGGCGGTAATGGGAGTACTTCTGTCCGAATCAACTTTTGGATAACGATATACAAGAGGATATGAATATGCCCTTTACCTTAAATACTCCGTCCTCTGATGCAGCAACAAAGTGATGCCCAAATGAAGCCTGCCCTCTTTGAATAGTTCCACTATTGACATTGTGCATTGAGCGAATAATCCAGAAACCCACGCCGAAAGTGACGGTTGGATGGACCTCATCCATGGCATAACGCCGTAGATGGTGTTTGTTGAAGATAGACAATTAGTTTTAAAAGCAAATCGTGAAAGTTCTTCAAGTGTACTTGAAATAATGAGATGCAATTTGTACATTAAAAAACGCTTTGTTCCTTTTTTTTATTGTCTTCTGTTATTGAATAAAGTTTCTAAATGATGATCGTCGCCTTCTGTGTTGCTAAGCGGCCTTCTTTGACTACTTGAGACGGTCAACAGTTTTAGCACTTTCATCATGGTAAATTTGAGAGTAAATAAATCATTAATATGTCTCCAGATTTTCCGTTTTACTTCACTGAAAACATTTTATCACGTGCTGTCTATGACCTTCGTAGTATTATTTGTTCAATTAAATACATTCTTTTAATAATACTGAAATTATAATACATATTATAATTTCTGTTTGTGAAAAATTTGTTCTTCTGTTTCAAAATTATGCAATAAAACAATACGAATCATACGCTATTTCTTCAATTACTTTTTATTATCATTTTGTCCTAAGGTGTCTTCTATATAGTTAGATTTTCTTCAGTGCTCAAATGGTGCAAAAATTTCTTTTATCTGTTGCTATATTCGCTTAAACAACCTCATTAGCTCGACAAAATTGGGCAATTAGTCACCATTATTTTAATGCAGCACTTAATAGCTGTGGATGATGGAGATTGTAGCTGTGGCATAAAATGTATCATTGAAGCAGTTTTAAAGTCAGTGAATATTTTGACTAATCGCGACCTTTTATGTTATTTATAAACGAGATTTTAAAGTTCGATTCAAGAGGTTTCAACCTCTCATTGAATATTTTCTTAATATAACGATGCCTGACGGGGAAATGTGGAATTGTAATATTATCTAAAAAATAATCAATTTCTGAAGAGAATTTTTTTAAATAGATTTTTAAAAATATTGATTTAGATTACTTTGTTAAATATTCGTTTATGATTAAAAATGGTTAATTTTGCTGCATTATGTATTATTTTCTATAGATTCCTAAATTTCCTTAAATTCTTTGAGATTCATTAAGACATATCGGATGAATTTTATAAATTATTTGCATTTCGAATTGATAACAGAACGATGGAGGAAAAATAAAAATATTAGCATTATAGAGATAAAAATATTTGTATGCAAATTTCCATATTACGCATAGAGATGAGATTTACATTAGTTTTCCGACACTATTGGCAGCTTTATAAAATTAATATCCATTAAAACACAAAAAGAAATCCTTTAAATTAATTTTTACAAAACTTTCGAAATTATCATGATCAAATTGAATATTTTCTGTATTATGTAATACATAATTTTTACTCGCGCTATATTGAAAGTAAAAGCAATTGGAGAAAATTTTGGAAAGTTGAAAATAATATATACTCTGATAAATTAGCAACAAGTAGTTTTGTTTTAATTTTATATATTTTTGTTACTTTATTTATTTCTCTACCAAATAGCGTTGCATAGTGCAATCATTTATGTCTTATCATTCTTTTTTTATCTTTTGAATTTTGAATTAATTTTATTATTAATAAATTTACTCTTCATAGAACTGCTTTCTTTACTTGAATCAATGCATTTTTATTAAAACATTTTTTAATCATTTTTATTAAAATCTTAATCTTGTTAAAAAGTTCTAATATATATATATATATATATATATATATATCGCTGTAATATTGATTTATAAATCAGGATTACTTTTAGCTCGCAATAAACGATAGTATTCTAGCTAAAGATAATTTTCTTCATCTTGATTCTAATTACGCGCTTGAAATCACCATTAAATATTTATTTAGTTGTACAGAGTTAAAGCTTTACTCTATACTAGAAATTATTCGCTTATATTATAAACATCAAGAAGGTTTACTTTGTTCTTTGTCAGTGTAAAGAAAAGTCAGTGTCAGAAAGTATTCTTTAGTGCACATGGAAAAACTTTACTATTAAATATTACCTATGAAAATTCACATGATCTTCCTGGATTATATTACCATCATTTACAGCATGGAATTGCTTAAATAACTGTTCTTTCTGATTCGTTACTTCTACGAAAGCCAATTTTCTTTGAAGAAAGTGAATTTTCACTAAAAAAACTCTTTATTAAATTGTTTTGTAGAACAATAAAATTGTTGGTTGCAACTTTACTGAGAATTTTAATGAAACTTTAATGGATCTGATCTCTGTACATCAAATTAAATACTAACAACTGAGAAAAGTCATTTTACTTTCAATTCATGTTATTAAACACATTCATATACGTGATGAGGAATGTTATCAATTTGAATGATTTCTGCAATTAAAATCGAATGTTTAGTTACGTACTTATATTAGGAAAGAATTCGGATGTGTTTTTTTCTTCGCATTTCTAAAATTTAATTTTCTTTTCGTCACTAATAATAGTGATTTTCAAAATTTTGTGGTTTCCATGTATTAGTTAATGGCATTATCATTATTACGGATCACAGCAATATTTTCATGCTCTGTTTAATATCAAATTGCAATAATCATAAGACTTAGTTTCGAAAGGTGTTGAATTTTTTTCTCACAGAAAACTTGCTTTCTTATGTAACATCTTTTGATATAGCTCCAGATGCGATTTTATTCGATTTGCTAGATCTCTAGTTTAAAACTCCAGCTAGGCAATTTTGAGGAGGAATTTTTCATTCTGAACTGGGGTCATGCGATGAGAAGCTCATCTTAGCCAAATCTTAATTTCTTTATTCTCCTATGCTAAATTCTCTTTGCCATTGTTTTGTTGCAAGATCCTCTCTGCGATTGACCCTAGTTTCTAATGCTAACATGTGTCAGGGCCATATACATACCAATTGTTTAGCAGATAAGCTTTGGTTCTAAAAGCTGTCTCCATTGCTAGACAATCGCATCCTTAACTTGGGAGTAATAATTCAACAGAAGTGTGAATCTCTTTAACTCCTGCTTTAAGATTAGTCCCTTGCAAAATATTTGCATATTGCATGAATTTAGAGCATAAGTAAAAATGTTGCTTGTTGTTTAGTAAAAAAGTTTTCATATGTAGTTTTTCACAAGTTATTTTAACTAATTCTTCATCATTACCTTATCTGTGAACTTGTAATTTGCCAGCTGGGCACCTGATATTATCTTTGCTCGATTACGTGGTTTATTCAACTAATTTAGTTATAAAAAATTCTTCTACTCTAAATTAGGATATTTTTAATAAAGAAATAATTAAATTTACATATTAACTTCTTTCGACACTATTATTTCGAGAGATTATTTATCGATCTTTAAGTGGCAAATTCTACATGGATGGCGCTTAGTCCTTATCTCGATCAAGGTGTTAGTAATAGCATACAAAGATAAAATTAGTTTTCCATGCAGTAGCTGACTTCATTTGGAAAGAGGAAGGGAGAAATAATCATGATTCCATTCTTCTCTTGGAGTACTCTCACAGTATGGGCTTCAGAATGAGCATTATTTAACTGGTGAAATAAAATAAAATCCAAGTAAAAAAAATAGAAAAATTGATGCACAAAGAATGTTTATGTGAGTGATTAACAAAAGTGAAATTTTATACTGTTTTGTTCTTAGAAAACTCCGAGTTGAATCGTATATTTTCTTTTTGTGTGCATTTTCCTGACAGAAGGAACAATTATGCAGTGAATTGTAAGAGCGCTGCTTTAAGACGGAATGTTACGAAATTCCTATTGTAATATTTCTTCGCTTATTTTTGACGAATTGTGATTTTTTTTTACTTCTCACAATGTAGTTTATATTAAAATTTGACTAGAAGAATGATGGTTTTTAAAATAGATTGCGGAAACCTTTTCAAAAGATGTTTTCTGGTTGATTAAGCTCTGCAGTTGTTGGAAAAAAATAACTAAAATATGTAAATAATTATATGAAGTTCGTTTATTTCTCATTTTGAAAATACTTGAATCTTCCTGAAGATAACATTTAATTTTAATGTGATCAAATCTCATGAACGACTCTTTAGTCGGTGCTACTATTCAATTTGTTGCTCGTCAATTTGTTACTAAAATAATACAACTCGTGATTAGGTATGTAATATCTACAACTAACTTCCGACGGGTGAGAGTTATGATGTCTTGGTGGTAAGCTTCGAGACTGGAACACTCCAGGCTGAAAATCTGATTCCACGAAAAATCTGATGTTTGTTTAGGCTTGGTACATGTTAACCCTTTCTCGTCTTCTCCTGTCCTACTAAATTCGTTTTTACTCTGTTTTACACCGCATTAGAACAAACAAAAATAAAAGCTCAAGCAAATAATTTTCAAAGCGTTTTAAACATTTCAAAGTTTTGAAATGTAGAATTAAATATGAAATGTGAATTAACATTTCAAAGAATAAATATGAATTACATTCAAAATAACTAAAACCTCCTTAAAATATTTTCTCATACTTTTAAAATGATTTATTCGTATAATTTAACAAACTAAGCGTCTTTGGAATTAAGTCTTCTGCTTAATGATTGTCCACTTCTAAAAAAATCGAAGGTACAGAACATTCCGCCATCTTTAAAAAGGTATGAAGTGATAAAGCTTCTATCATAATATTTTCCCCATAAAACTTTTTAATAGAATAAGTCAACTGTGAATATGTATCCTAAATATATATTTACCTATTAGATTACGTACTAAATAAAATTCCGCATAATCAATTACAAAAGGAATTATAACACTTTGATTGGGAAAAGTAATTCGATGTCTAATCATTCACCTATTGCAAGGATGAATTGCTCCAAAATCTTACTTACTTAGGGTTGCTTTTTTTAACATCAATCATTAAATGAATATTGATATCAAAAGACTAAGGAATGAAATAATCTGCGTGGTCTAATCTCTCAGAAGACTATATACGGGAGAAGAAAAGTTCTAATTGCTTAGTGGTGAAACAAATACAGTAGCGAAGTAAAAAAAGAAAAAAAAATTAATATATAAAATCTTGTAGATGTGAAAAACAGCAAGTTAATATGTTAAATTGTTGTTCTTAAGAATTTATTGATAATGCTGAAAATTTGATATTGTGAGTGCACGTAAAGTAAAACCTTTCGTTTGTACTTTCGGGGAATGACCCAGAATAATTCTGTACCATTCGCAAATCTCCTTTCAAAGTCTTTCCATTCGAATAAAATATTCTTCTTCTGTATCGAAGATATCCGCCACTCCACTCTGCCTAATCACATGCGGAAACCAGATAACCACTTTTGAATCCATTACCGAAGAATGCGCTCACCACTTTTGCCTATTCAAGGCAATGCTGAGAAAGAGGTTACAAATTGAATACAATGCATGAAGAATAATAAAACGAACGTTTATCGTTGGTCATTCCCAGAACCGGAGATTTAGTTATCTCCCATAAATTTCAATTTTACTTCCAAATTCTTTTTTTTTTCCAAAAAAAAATAAAAAGAATGAAAATCATCACCCTTTAATATCAGTTATTCAAGCAAGTGTCCGAAATCAACGGAACACAACAGTGGCAGAAATATTAAAAAGGATACCGCATCCATTAAGGGAGAGGGGGATGCTTAAAAAGTCATCAGCTCCACGGCTTCCTCTTTGACGTCATCAAGGCAAATTACCCCTTTCAGCACTGCATATATTTGATCGGCAGCTTCATTGGCTCAATGGGTGTCCCCTCTTCTCCTCCCCCCACCTCAAGCATTGTCGTGAGTGTTATCAGCAGCAAGCATAAGAACTCACCTTACGAACTCTTGAGAGAGTTGCTGGCAGTCTTCGAACACGACACCGGTCCGATAACACCTATCGAATGTATTTTACCATCAGAAGACTTCAGAAGCAACAGGTAATCAATTACTTAGGGCCGGATCCTTGCTGTAAATCAATAAGTTAAGGTTTTTATAGTTAATTAAGTCAATTTATTAATTGCCATTGCATGTCTTAGAATAATCTTAAATTCCATCGTTACGAGAAAGCAACACCGAGTTTTATAAATTTTACATATTAGTTGAAATTTTCATTGCATACAAATATTCGTGGCATATTTGTGACGATGATCGAAGTATTCTTTTATTAATATTCATTAATGAAAATAGAATTGAAATTTGTCATACTTTATTTTATAATTGCCTTTTCCCCCCTACATTAGCTTGTTTGCAAAAAGTGGAAGTGTAACGATTTAACCATCATTAAGCGTACTTCTGTTGTCTATTAAAAATATGCTAATATCTTAGTTTAAATTTGGTGATTTTATAAATTTGCATGAGCTTGCGTTAATGTTATGCTCTCATAGCAACAAAAATTATAAATTACTTTCCTGTGGATTCACACAAACTAGAATTTGATGGTATGGCGTTGATAATCATGCACTTTCTGTTTAATTATTTCAGTTCATTCTCTTAAACTTTCCTATTCATATTTATGAGATGCATTTACGATGTTCTGTCATAATTTGATGTATTTAATTTAATGGTTTTTTAGTTTTTCTGACATTTATTATTTTAAATAATGTTACAAGGCGAAAAGTTTTGTTGGCCAATATTGGAATTTTTTTCCCTTCCCATTTCTACCAAATATTTTCTTTTAAATTATTCATTATACATATTTAATTATTCATTA
>JAPMOQ010005649.1:0-13449 GCA_026543055.1 Argiope trifasciata
AAGGGGGTACCGTAGCTTCTGAGGGTAAAGACCCCTGAGCCCCCAGAAGGCAGAAGTCTGACTACTAGCTCAAAGGAAGGTGACACACACACATTCGCTTGCACAACCCCTTTTTACAGGGGGGGTGCACATTCATGGATCTCACATATAGAATACAGAACAGCCCTGCCCGAACTGGGACTCGAACTCGGGACACCTAGATCACGAGGAGGACACGCTACATCTATGCCAAGACGCCGGCTTTCCTCTAGATGAAAGACAAATAACACGGTGCTGTTTCACTTTATACTATTCCGAAGATTAAATGTTGTATTCATATACTATTAAAATTCTGATAATGCTTATTACAACTGATAAAAGATGCAAACAATACAATTTGTGCGTGTGTGTGAACTTATTTTAATAGTTGCATGACCGAATAGAAGAAAGTTTTGAAATTTTAATAGAGATTTATTTCATCCTGGAATGCATAATTTATTCAATAAACAAATGATCATAAAAGATGCGTCAGTTTACATTACAATATAAGAGCAAATGAAGCCGATTTTTTTTTCCATCAATGATTTTAATTATGAGATTCTGATGTTGAAGTCCGAGTTTTATAGAGAGCGTGTTAAAAATAATTAAATAAAAACTGAAATTCGGATCAAGAAATAAGAGATAATTTTAGAATAAAGTTAATTGGATAGCGTAAGGACTAAATTAAACAAAATATATGATTTAAATTAATATAGAAATTAAGGAATTAATTAGGATTTTATTAGATAAGATATATCATATATATAGCGTTAATCCAAAATCAGGACGAAGTTAACTTTTGCAACTGCCCATACGTTCGTAATGTTCACGTATTTGCCCAGCCAAAATAGCATGGTTGTTAGGGCATTGGGCTCGTATCCGTTAGATTGCGAATTCAAACCTGCCAGTCGAAGATTCCCCTATGTGGTGGTGACTGACGCACGTATAAATCTGTCGTGGTCACAAAGTCCTCCATGTAGAGAGTAATACCAATTGGGTACTGGTTCAGAGGTGACCGTTCTCTGATTGAGATCTAAATTGAGATCTGTGGATGAGTGAATGAAATGCATGAATGAAGTCCACTCCGTAAAAATGAATGAAGTCCACTCCGCAAAGTCGTAGTCTTGGCCTTAGATGACACTACTAAAAAAATCAGGAGACGTCCCCTTTCGACTGAAATCGCTGCCTTCCTAACAGCGAACTTGTCCAATGGCAAGTGCCATAAGAAACAACAACACGTATTTGCCTTGGCGAGAAATCTGGAACAAAGCTATTTCTCAGGACTTGGATAATACAAAAAAAAATGAGTTTAAGCCGAGCCGTTTTCAATTAAAAATCACAATCATCGGAAATTAAAAGTCGGTGCAAGTGAAAATGTTAAAAATTATTTATTAAGAAATTCAATTAAGAATGAATGAAATGCACACAACATTTTGTACATGGAGTGAAGCTTCCGAACAATAATAAGAGCATCGCCAATTTTCGTCGCCAATAATTTCGTCACTCTCAAGAATAATTAACCACCCATAGCGTTCTATTATTTTTTATCATTGATCATTCAAGCTGACGTCCTAGCTTAAGGGTAGCGTGTCTTCCCATGATCTGGGTGTCCCCGTTCAGGCATGGTTGTTCTGTGTTCTATCTGTGTGATGTATGAATGAGCCCCCCTGTAAAAAGGGGTTGCGCAAGCGAATGTGTGTGTCTCCTTCATTTGAGCTAGAAGTCAGACTTCTGCCCTCTGGGTGCTCAGGGGTCTTTACTCTCAGAAGCTACTGCACCCCCCCTTTCGTGGAAATACGGACACGACAGCATCATCATCATCATCATCATCATCATAATTGATAATTCAAAATAATATATATACTTTTTTGTAATAAAATGTAATTCATCAATGTTGACTCAAATGATTTTATTATTATTCGCCGTCATTTGTGATTATTTCACTGTTATTAACATTATTTTGACCAATCTTCATGAAATTCATCTTAACAAAAGAGGGTAAATGAGACGAATTCAATACAGATTTTTAAACAACTAAAGATTATATATTTTTGCTTTCTGATATTTTCATTTATATCTTTCTGCTACCAAACTAACCATTTAGTTTCCAGTAACTGAGTTTTAAAAATTAATGTTACCAACTGATGCACTTTAACCCATTTATGCTTAAGGTTAAAAAATTGGAGTTTTTGCATGAAATTTCTAAGGTATAAAAATATAACAAAAATAACTTTTATGCGAAGGGTATACCAAAAGTGGAACAGTAGGCATAAATGGGTTAATAATTTAACTTTACTTTTAGTAATGAATGCATTTATAATTTCTTATTATAAGCAGAAATACATAAATTTATGGTGAATGAGAAAAGTAAGCTGGAATCACGTAGTGATCTCAAAAGAATCATTACGTGATTCTTAGGGGTTAGTGAGCAATGCGAGCACAATATTCCTTACCTCCTAGTAAGGAATATTCCTACTACATTACATGCTATATAGAGGTACTGTTCCGAATAAAAGCTAAAAATAGATTAAAATTGTCTATAACTAGTCGTCGGTATCTGCTCTCTGTATGAGCCATTAGATTTCCTATAAATAAATTGATATTCTACCTTAAACTTCAATAAAGATATTTAGGAATGAAAAACATAATTTAAATTCATACTTTAGCCCTTTGGCCTACAATCACGAGTCTAACTCGTGGTAAGGAATTTATGCATAAGATGCCGTGTATTATTATTAGGACAAGCGATTGGAGTTATTCCACTTCGAATTTTTTTTTCTTTGGTTCTCCCTTTTCGGATACACGGCAGAACAGTTGAATGACACGGAGTACGATCGACTTTCTAGTTCACTATAGGTCGCGCAGGTTGGCAGATATCGTGTAGGCCAAAGGATTAATGACGAGGACAGTAGAAAAAGTTTCCCTTTTCAATTTCCGTACTATACTAAAACCAATAAGAGGATATATGTCCCCAGTAAGATGATATATATAAGAGGATACGCATCAGCAATTTGCAAACATTTTTTTTATCCGCACTTTTCGTTATCTTGAAACCGAGTCATGAGACTGTTTTCTAAATATCAGTTCCGAATAATGATAAAACAAAATAATATATGTTTTAAAACACACACACGAGGGAGCACAATTTTTTTAGGTCAATCACAAAAAAGTTTGTTTCCCCCACCTTCTCTAGAATAGGATTTAGTTTAGTCATATTGTCACGTTTTAAATAGGGCTCTTTTGGGACAGGTCTTGTAATTTTGAACCACGGTTAGATGACTAGAGCAACATCTGGGCTGGCACCCTCTCTTTAAATTTCCATACAAAACCAGCAGCAGGAAGTTTGGCCTCAACGGATTTAACATATATCAGACCCACTTACACGACGTTTCTACGATGGTGAAATGGGATTCGAACTAGAAACTTTCTGGTTCCGAAGCCTGAACCACCACGACCCTCCTCTAAAATAGGGATTTAATAAATCTTCAAAATACGTCATTCATTACGTCACATGAATTAACACATTACGTCTCATGAACTGACACATGAATCAAACTACATTGTTTTGGATGTACACAGAAACTGCAATCAAAATAAGACATAAATGCCAATGGAGACATCTAAACAAATGTAAGTGATTTATATTTTTTCAGCTAAGAACGACTTTGACTTAATTATAGGTACATAAAAACTGATAAATGAACAATTAAGGCATTCTAAACATTTGTAATTCGATGCACGAATTAGAGAAATTGCATTTGAAGGAATAACTGAAAGATCGGCGAAATACAAGGAATTGAATCTATTACGTTATTGTGAAAAGCAAGACAGAATATCGGTACATATTTGAAATGTTGCTTCCTATCGTAGTAAGTTCCCTGGTAAAGAACCGAGTTTTACAGATAACTCCAACGGACGTTGAATGGATGTTCGGGTCAATAAGCGTTGCTCTCGGCAGCCATTTGGAACTTGAGAACAAATTTGGCTGTTCCGGTTCTAAAAACAAAAGTCCCAGAGACTGTTTGAATTTTGGTGATATATCGATTAGAAGCAAAGTTACAAAATCTTTCTAGAAGCTTCTTTGTCATGTCGAGAAACTAAAAGGCAGCGAAAAGCTCTACGGATCAATCAATCGTATAGAGAATTGAAACGAATAGTTTGAATGTATTCTGTCTGAAAATGTGCTGCTGCTGTGGTTGTTTATTACCCATTTGCTGCCAGTATGTTGCTGTTTATTACATGTGTTAATCTTGTATACGCTTTGACTTTATTATTTTTCTAGCGGTGAGTTCGTACTTACGTGTAGAATAAAACATCCTTATTCGTTGTTAAGCTTATTGGCCTTTGTACACACAAATTAAGAATTTTAGAAACTTTTAGTAAATATGGATTTTAGAAACTTTTAGTAGCAATGGATTTTAGAAAGTTTTAGTAAATATGGGTTTTAGAAACTTTTAGTAACTATGGACTTTAGAAACTTTTGGTAACTATGGATTTTAGAAACTTTTAATAACAATACAAAGAATAGAAACACATTTTCAAACTTACGATAAAATCCCAAAAGTTAATTAATTCCTATATGAGAGTTTTTGGGTGTGGATATATGATACGTGTTTGCAAGCCTCCGAGAATTTACAGCTTAAATAGTAATTATGATACTCTACTTGGGTTCAAGTGCAATTCCAGAAATCCTATAAGTGAAATAAGGCATCATAATAACACCTCTGCTCCTGCTTATTTGTTTAAATACATCTCTAAAGTAGCAAACAATTCAGACACCCTGCAGAATAAGCTCCAGATTATTGCAGGTAAATTTTCTAGATAAAAAGAAAATATAACAGAAACTCACAAATCTGTAATGCTGCTTCCCAGCATGGTTAGTTCAATCATTAGATAGACTAATTTACGATCAGATCTGTTGGATGCTGATCGGATGCTGAGTCAGTGATCCCAATACTTGGCTGCAAACTTGGCGACCATTTGAAGACAAAACAGATAATACAAGATAATTATCCAGATTTTTGGTGATATAGCCAATAGAGAAGGGAAATATGCCAGATGATTCCAGAATCGTCTCCACCCACCTCTGAGAACTATAAAACGCTATCAGTTTCAAGCCGAAAATAATCGTGTATCGAATCGTATGCAGAATCGTGGAAAGAGACCAGGGCGAATAATTGAATCAGTACCGCGAAGCGCAATCGTTGTATGGAGCTCAAGCGTTTGCTGAATTATGTTGTGCGCCGAATCCTGGTGTTTATTATAGAAACAGCATCGAGTCGTGTGGGGAGTAGTCAGTCGTGGTTGTACGTCGGTAGTAAGATATAACTAATGCGAGGAAACAGTGGAGAATTTCAACCGTTTGGAGAGACCGTAGAGTGTAGCTAGGTAAATTCCCTCTTCCTTCTGAATTTTGTTCGGCCATTTTGTGTACTGTGGTTGTTATCACTACCGATTATAATTTATGGGCTACTGTGTATTGCGTGTGTTCGTCTGTGTATTCGTTTCTTCGTGTAAGTTTCTGCATTCGCTGGAATTTTCAGGAATAAATATTTTAAACTCTTAAGGAACTGTTTCTTCATCGACTAACTATTAAAGGAACACCGTTCATAACAATATAACAATATACAGTTTAATCCATAACAACATACAGTAATAATTAATTCATAACAATATACAGTCATAATTAATTCATAACAATATACAGTTTACAAAAATCAAGGTTTTGATAAATGCATTGAGATTATTTGAGACATGTTGAAGTGAAGGATTAATGATTCAATAAATCGCCCATACAGCTCCCATTCATTTACAATAAAAAATATTCCAAAAATATTGATATTGCTCTATCAAAACCAGATTTTGGTAAAGACTGTAAAATAAGAAATTTTTATTTCTTTTTTTTATCCGCATTTAATAATTTATAAACACATGAAACAAAAATAAGCATTTCTTTTTAATCAAAACATCCTTTGAATGCTTGTTACTTGTTATGCTAAAAGATGTATTTTAGTAATCATGATGATCAATATTTCAAACAAAGGATGCTTATAACTTCACCACTCTTTTTATATCGACCGAATATATCCACTCTTTTTATATCAGCGAAGTTTTTGTTTCAGAAACATAAAATTATGGTGGTGAGTGGTGACGGTGGGTCTAATGCCATTTGGTCATACCAAGCCCGAATGAGCGGAGCTCTTTCGAATTAAGGCTAAGGAGTCCGCCTTTCGTTGTTAATGTTTTCGTGAAGGTGAAAGTACGACTTTGCTCGAACACACAGGACACAACCCTTTTTAGGGGGCGGTCGAACTCAATCATACACTCATTCATCCATCCGCAAGTCAGAATTTAGATCCAAATCAGAGACCGACTCATCCCTGATTCACTACCCCGAGAGGTATCGTTTTGTTATGGAAACTTGGAGGACTTTGTAGTCACGACCTATTTGCCCCAACTGCCCTTAGCCGACACGGCGGTCTTTGGCCGAGACGAGGACAGAACCCGTGACCTTTCGGTTACGAGACTGACGCTCTACCAACCAGGCTACCGCGGCCTTATAAAAATTATAAATAAGGAAAGCATGAAAGATTTCAATATCCATGAAAGATTTTCATTTCTCCTTAAACAGCAAAATCTAACCATCTATACAGCACCAGTTTAAAATTCAAAGAAATAAACACGAGAATACTGAAATTCGAAAAAAGAAATACCAATTTCTTTTAATTCATACAGTTAATTAATACGTAAAAATGCACTTCAAACTTAAGCAAAAAATGATACTCATTCTAATTAACTTTGTGAATATAAATTTAAAGCATGGCTGGGATAACTTAATTTGTCTCTAATTGCGAAGATTATAAATTAAACGTAAGCACTTTTACGTCTACTTACAATTTTCTTTCTTTATGTATAGCATTTTTTGATTTTAAAAAAAAATTAGCTTTTAAAAAATATCAGTAAATTCCAAGAATTGCTATCTCTAAAGAATTATTTTACCATATTAACTACATCCCAATCAAAGCATGCTGAAATGTTATAGTTTTTTTTTCTTTTGTATATCGTGTTTTAAGGATGTTTTTCGTCTCTATTTTCGGTTGTTCTTTTAAAGAGCTATTTTTCTTGCATATCTTATTATTCTTAATTTTATCCGCATCTAATAATTTATAAACCCATAGAAATAAAAATGTGCAAGCTATTATGTTTCCAAAAACATAATTATGGTACAAAAAATATGCATTTCAATTAATTAACAAGAAAAAAATTTAAAAAATTCCCTTTTTTCATATTAATTCTTAAATTTCATTGTAATCTTAAATAACTTAAGTGAATGAATAAATAAATGGAGCAAATGTTCTCTTTGTTTCACACAATGTGATGTTCACTCATCTAAATAAATATCTTTCATTTGCAAATAATATTGTAAAATGTTAATAGATTTAACCTTTTGGATAAAAAGTTTTGCATATTATTTCGATGGAATCAAATAGTTCATTCGAATAAAAATCTACACAGTATAGTCAGAAGAGAAAAGTTTAAGATTGGTTATGATTATTATTTAGAGCCTCTTGTATATCAATCTAATAACCGAACATTATGTGCATAATTTAGAGCTTCTTGCAGCTTGAAATAATAACCGGTACATGCATAGAATAAAAAGGATAAAATTCGGTATATGTATTTAACATCATATTTTCGAAATTTATTAAATTACACTCATTGGTTTTTATCTTATGTTTTCCCCCATTTAAACACATATATACACTCTAAATTATAAAGATATTGTTTTTTAAAATCATTTTTAAAACAGAAAAAGAACAAAATCACATAACAGACATTTTGTGATGAATATATCAATGGTAGTCGTAAAGATAAAATAACACAAAAATAATTTTATAGTTTTCTTGTTACCTCTTTACCACTAATTTCATAGTACAACACAGAAAAGAGAACACTTTTATTAGATTAGTTCAGTTATATTAACGTCTCGTTTTAGAGCAACACTAGGGCTACTTTGGGACGAGCCTGTAATTTTGAACAGCAACCAGATGGCACAGACGACCTGATACCACCCTCCTCTCCAAACTTCCTCACTACACCAGTGGGAGAATGTCTGACCCTGACGGATTTAGCATACACCAGACCCGCTTACATGGAGGTTCTTCAGTGAAATTGGGACCTCTTAATTTGGAACCACGGTCAGATGACGAGGACGACAACTGAGATGGCACCTGCCCCAACTCCAAACTTCCACACCCTATCAGAGAAAGGAAGTTTGGCTTCGAAGGATTTAACGTGCAAGAAACCCACTTACACAACTGCTTTTCGTTGGAATCGAATATTGAACCTGAAATCCTCCGGTTTCGTAGCTGAGACCTTACCCCCATCCCACCGTGGCTTACACTTTTATTAGATGCTTGAATTTTTAAAATAAGACTCTGAGCAATATAAAAGTAATTTATCACAAAATTCAATAAATATTTTAAAAGAGTTAAAAAATTTTAATACTAATATATTAAATGAAATTGAAGCAGTTTTTTAAATTCACCGAAAAACGAATAAAACAGAATTTCGATCCAAACAACAAAAGATATTTTAGATAACAAAATTTTATATTTAAAACGGAAAATGCTTAATTTCCTGAAATTTTTTATAGCAGGAAAACACATATGAAAAACTATCAGATAATTCACAGGATGCCAACCAGTGATCTATAGTAACTTTATAAATAATGTTGTCATTTAAAAACAAATAATAAATTATAGTCAAATTTCCATTTATTTTTTTTTTCCATTACAGTAATGTACACACTGATTAAACTTTACACGTTCATATCTCACGAGTCTGACAAAAACAGGAAGGAATAAGATTTTTGTCTTCTGTGTTTGTTTAGAATCCGTTTCTGCGTGGGTTGGATCTCAAGTGATAAGTCTGTAATCCTACAGTTTCTATGGCAACAGAAAGACAATCTGATGGAAGAAAAACACGCCGCACGAATGAAATAGAAACATTCCTCTGTTTACTTCCAAACGGATAAGGCGAATCAAATTCATTTAATCTTATTACAAAAATACTCCTGAAGTTACCTACTTTCAATTCGATTTAAGCTCTTTCAGGTTGCATTACTTTAATCAAGAAATTTACCTAATTTTTTTTTAAACTACAGAATATCCTATGTAGAATATTTAAAGATAATATAGAATATTTAAAGATAATAAAGGTCAATAAACAGAATTTTCAATACGTAAAAATATATAATTAATTGTTCTTCTTTTTTTTTTATTAAAAGCAATTATAAATAAATGGTTTTTAAAAAAATACTAAACTATCAAAGAGATTTATATTTCAATTCCTGCAATTAGTTCACACTCTCCCTATATATATATATTATTATTAATATATTTTGTTCAAATTTTCAATCGCTAATAAAATATTTTTTTTTATTTATCCGCTCAAGTTAAAATACATTTTTTAACTTGTAGTGGATGACACCCCTGTTAATATAAGGTGTGTGTGTTTTTTTTCAAATATTGAATAATTTAATTTAATTATTTTTTAATACTTTAAATAGAGTTTCAGCAATTTGTAATAAAAATTGAAATTGACATGCATTAGCTCAATTGGTAAAATGCAAGGATTTCAGTATTTTTCACGTGTAGGTGAAGAATGCGAGTTCAATTCTTGCAAAAATCAATAATTTTTTGATTACTATGTAATAAAAAGTAGCTAAAATTTTTTTTAAAAAAATTCTTTGTTGACCTAAGTAGGAATTGAATTTAAAATATATATTACTTGTTAAAAATGAATAAATAACGAGTTTCAAAATTCTTGATATCATACTGTTCGAAATTTGATTTTTATTTTTAACATGTTTTTAATTTTAATCCCACTTTCTACTTTTTTTTATTAAAATAAACTTTTATCTAAGTTTCAAAATATTTTATTTCGGAAATTTCTATTGAAGAGCGATACTAATTATAAAAAATAGAAAACTAAACTAAATCTCATTTTTAGAAAAATTTCAATCCAAAACAGAAAAAGGATTCATAGCACAGATTCTAACACTAACATAAGACTCACCACGAATTTTATAACTTGTTTATTACGTTTTCGTAAACAATTTCTGATCTTCCTAGAATGGTTATTACAGAAAGAATCACTGCAACAGTTTTTGAAAGTAAGATTCCTTCTTATGAGCGAAATCAATAAATCTTTTTATATAATCAATAGGTATAAACATTTTTTAATCGTGAAATTTTTTGTTCGAGTATAAAAATTTTATTCGATAAAAAGAATCCGTTCTTCAAATGAAAATCGATTGATTCCGGAAAGAAAAGCCGAATTAAAGATTTTCGATGCATGGAAACTTTGATAAATGGTGGTAAGATTGAAATTCAAAAACCAAATACTTGGTGTGTTTGTCTTCAACTTTCAGGCATATTATATGGCGCTTGTTTCAGCAACCGTATAGCGGGAGTGGTCATCTCAAAACTTTCTTGCACACCCTCTAATAAATTTGTCATGGCAGAGAACACCTTACACGGCACAGCATACAATAGTTACGAAATATTTATTGGCATGAATTGAACATTTTTACCGAATCTGGATGCCATCATTGGCGAATTATTTGGCGTTTGTTCTCGGGCATGCGTTAATAGTGAATGGAATTAGTGTTTTAGACATCAACATGAATCGAATTTGAGTTATAAATTAATTAAAATAAAAAAGGTACAAATTTACACTTGCCACAAAATTCAATACCAAATTTGATATTTTTAACACACTGCGTTTTTGAATAATCGTGTTAATATATTTCTGAAAGTACGGAACGACAGAGTCAACATTTTGTTGAATTTGGTTCAGAATTTAATAGGTGTCTACATTATAAATTTTAAATATATACAGAAAATTGTATCTGTCTAGCTCTTTTCGTTTAGCAATTATCGCGTTCACTTAAATTCGGACAGATTAAGTTACTCAGAATAGATTTTACTCAAAATTTGATAGAAATCTGCAAATTTGGTGTAAAAGCTATATAATAAATTTCAGTTATCAAGTTCAAAACATTTTTGAGTTATTTTTTGTCACAGACAGAAAAACAAACATTTTCTAAAAGTACATTTATCGAACTGAGGGAGGTCTAAAACGTGGGGATCTCAAAATCTCTAGTTCGAATTTTTCGACGATTGCTATACTTTCTCGATACTACGTATACGAGAAAGTAATGTAATAACGAAAGCCTACATTTTCAAAAAGTAGCTTTTCCCATTGATGTATTTTGTACAAAATTAATGGTGGAAAAATGGTAATTATCGCACAAAAAAATGGAACTGTCCCACAATTTTGATTAAATATCTTTGCTATATTTTTGAATTATTGCGTTCACATATGCTTGCAGAGACAGACATACAAATTAAATGTGGATGTTCAAAATTTGCAAGAAAAGTGCAATTTCAATGCAAAGACTGATGCAAAATTTTATCTATGAAGCTCATTTTATGAGAATAATCGAGTTAGTACATAGGAATCTGCTATAACCAAAATAATGTAAAATAAATTTAAAAAATGAAATCTACGATTGCAAATTTCAAGTTATCAATGTGAGAGTAATATTATTTGTTAAGTCAATATTTGTCTTGATTTATTTACCGGTTTAAACCGGTTTGAAACAATCAAAGAACTCTTCTATCAGTCACCACTGTCCCTCGTGTGTGTGTGTGTGTGTGTGTGTGTGTGTGTGTGTGTGTGTGTGTGTGTGTGTGTGTGTGTGTGTGTGTGTGTGTGTGTGTGTGTGTGTGTGTGTGTGTGTGTGTGTGTGTGCGTGCGTGCGTGCGTGCGTGCGTGCGTGCGTGCGTGTGCGTTTCTAATTTATGTTTTTGTTTAATTATACTATTTGTATTTTATTTCTATTCATTTAGTTTAAACTAATAGGCTTAGGAGGCAAGGAGCTATAGCAATAGGCTTCAAACTATATGTATGTTTGCAATGGCGGGAAGTACCTTTTATTGTAAACACTTCAACCAGTATTGATGTGGAACTGGTGCAACCAGGCACCGCTCGCTCTCTGTTCGTGATAAAAAGTATTATTCGTTCGCTCTTTGTTAGCAGCATTTTCTACACTTAAATTTGCGTGTTTTCTTTATATGTGATCAACGTACATGTGTGTTATATACTAGCCACCTTTGGTGACCAGCCAGTCTTCCAGTATTGCTGATCACTAAAGTTTTCAATTAAATATTTCATATAATTTGTTCTCTTAATAGTTTTTTTCTGAAAAAAATATAATTAATCTTAAGATTTCGATAATTATATAATTCAGTCGTACTATTATTTAACTCTTAAACAGTTTTATTCATTGTACTACTCCTAATATTCTGTCAGTGCCCGTAAAATTTCAATTTTAGATTGAAGTACAAATGTTAAACTGCAATCAATATTAAAATATTTTTATTGAAACAAATCATGTCTTTTTTTTAAATAGGAAAATTCTACATAAATATTACGAACACGTAATTACAAATACGTAAACATTGCGAACGTACAAGTTGTTGCCAAAAGACGAGTAACTACTGCAGGCCTTTTATGACACCCGGCAAGCAGGCCAAGAACCATTTGGGCCAATCAGAACGCATCTCAGTTGGTTGAATCGATAAAATTCTCGAAGTTTCCTGCATCATCTATTTTGCCTCCAAAGTTATAAAATTAGTCTCTAAACTCTAGGAACACTGACACGGCACCCATTCAGCACGCAACAATGCTGATCATAAAACGGTTCTTATAATAACACTATTCGTGCTGAGAAGCAAAATTGCTGATTTGCAACAGCACAAAGTTTGATTTAAGTATTCACAGTCTAGATAAGAAATCTGTGTACCAAATTTTATATAACTAGCTCTCTTCATTCTGCAGTTATGATGTTATCACACGATAACTACAAAATGATAAATGATAAATCCTGATGATAATGCTAAGGATAAAAAATGATAATGCTAAATCATGTAGTTAACACGATAACTACATGATTTAGCAGCCAGGCTTAGTTTGAATGTATTCGTCTCAAAATTTGATCGAAATGTACAAATTTAATGTAATGACCGTATACCAAATTTCATCTACCTAGTTGTTGTATTATCACAAAGTAATACTCTATTATGCTACCAGCGCATCTATGAACTGTGCTTACTGAGAATAGTTTTAAACAAAAACCAAAAGATTTTTAAAAGTTAGCTATAAGTTTAAGATGAAATAAGCACACGTTTTCTTGCATCCATTGCGTTTATTTTTCAGAACAAAAAAAAAAAAAAAATTAAACCATAAAACGTTCAAAAACAAATCAATCATTAAGTTACAGTTAACAACAGTTATTATGTTATAGTTAATAAAACTGATATTAAATAAAAGACTGGTAGACATGACACTAGTTGATTTTTT